>JAJOZX010001052.1:137500-240000 GCA_023014485.1 Bathynomus jamesi | reverse complement strand
ATAGTTCTAGGTAATCGTCTCTTGGTTGGAATGTATCTAGTTGATTTGCTGCAAATGTAATTATGTCATCTTTGATGTCATGAATATTTTCATAGATATCTGGATCTGATAATGCTGTTTCGTAGTCCTGCTTATTAATGCTTGACCATTTTTCTCTGAACTTCTTAAAGAGGACTATATCTGGGCCAGAAGATGGTGATAAAGACTTTGAAACAACAGCTTCCAGCATAATTTCAAATATGTGGTGTCGACATGCCAGCCACAATAAATCGTTGTCGAATTTTTGTTCTAGAAGAATAGCTGCACCATTTCTAGGACCAGTATTGGCTGCCGTTGTATCGAAACACATGCATTTTATTTGTTCGCAGATGCCCTATTCAAGCGATGTCTGATACACAGCATTTGCTGTCAGGAGACCAGTACCTGAATCCAGTTTAGGCACACCAAGAAGTTGATCAACGCCTTCTCCTGAAACCAATACGGGCAGACGGTCAACAGTACGCATTCCTGTAATATCTTCAATTAATTTTCCATCCCAGTGAATTGTTAGGGATCCTCTCTCTACGAATAGAAGAGTAGCTACTGTAACATTGTACTCTTCTGGATTTTTTCCTAGACTTTGAATTGTTGGCATTAAAACTAGAGACGCATTTCTGTCACTCAATTTTGAAACATCAAGACTTCCTAATAACACCGGTCTGCATAAAAATCGATTTCTTTATTTTAAGTTGTGATTCTGAAGCAGTTCGCTGCGCTGAATTAAAAAATGCTACCAGTTTTTTTCTATCACCCACAGTTTTAAAGTTATAGCAAAACAATTTTGGGGCGTTTTGTAATTTTTACCTTTTTTATCTTTAATTAATTTCGTTTTTTCATATTTTCAGATAGATAATTCTAACATTACGTCTTTAAAATTTTAATAATGGCTTCTAGAGGATGTACCCATAGTCCCAGACATTATTTTGTTATATTTGTGGTCGGTATGTTGTTGTAAAACAAAGGACAAATGTAACGACCTTCATTAAGAGAGCTTATCATGCTTATTTTGGAATTAAATTAGGAGATCAAGACAAAAGTTGGGCTCCACACAAGGTTTGTCTTACGTGTGTTGCGGCACTAAAGAATTGGAGCAAAGGTAAAAAGAAAAGTTTGCCATTTGGGATCCCTATGGTATGGCGCGAGCCTAGAAACCATACCGACGACTGCTACTTCTGTTCTTGCAATGTTAAAGGTTATAATGCAAAGAATAAAGAGAGCCTTCAATACCCAAGTCTTCCATCTGCAAAAAGGCCGGTACCCCAAGGTCCAGAAGTTCCTATTTCCCGCCCACCCGAGAGTCTGCATCAATACAATTCAGATTCTGATTCAGCTCCAAATCCAGACAATGATGATGTTTATGAACAGCCAACAGCTGACCGAGATCCTAAACCATTAACCCAAGCCGAACTAAATGACTTACTCAGGGATTTGAATCTGCCTAAGGACTCTGCAGAACTTTTGGGGTCTAGATTGCAGGAGAACAATTTATTGGCATCCGACACATACTTCGCTTGGTACAGAAGTCCTGAAATGTTTGCAAGTAAAGAAGGTAAATATATTTTGTTTCTTTCAGTTATTTTTTTATTCTTTCATAAACAAGCAATATGCTTGTCCAAGAGCTAGGAGCTATTTAATTCTGCTTTAATTAGGTTTTACTCTATCACCTAAAGATTTCGTGCTACAAGGGGTGGTTGTAATACCTCATCTGTCCCCAAATGTTAACCACCCATTGATGGGAGGGGAGAGAGTATTTTGCTGGGAACGGGACTGGTTGTTATATATATTTACCCTACATTATTATGTAAGCGTTACTGTAGTCTATAACAACAAAATTTATGGTTTAGCATGTGGAATCCAATGTTGGTCTCGATAAGATGGTTCACATTTGGGGATAAATGGGGGATTTATGACACACCCTGTAGTAAGAAATCCATACGTGATAGGGAAAAACTAACTATATTTTTGAGATCAGCGCACTCAAATTATATAGAATCACCAGCTAGTTTGTAAAAATCGATCGACAAGTTTTCAAATGTGTACTGGTGTAATTTATCATCAAACAATTTTCCACGTTGCCAACCTTACTTTTCCATGTTGAAGGTTGTGCAGCACAGAAACCAGATTCATCACTTTTACTCTCCTCTGATTCTGATTCTGATGATGTACTGGTGAGTATGACAGCCTCTTCATTCTTCTTTCTTTTGATCTCTTCTTCTGCTTTGCTCTTTTCATAACGTTGTTGCTTTTCTGCTGCTCTTTGCTCTTTTTTTTAGCAACAGCCTTATCAATGGTACCCATTTTTCCATGACGTCCTTTCTCACGTTGCATTTTCAAGAATTTCTTATCATCTTCTATTTTTATAAGCTGCATAGCATTCTCATGAACAATGTCAAATAAGTTTTCCAGTTTATCTTTCCATTTTTCTTCTTTATTATTTAAATTTTGTGATCTTTTCAATTTGTTTGCTTTGTTTTTCTTAAGCAGCTGCCATTCCTTCAGTATTCCTTGAACTTTATCTACTACATATATTCTTTGTTTTACTGGTATTCCTGCTTTTTTCCAAACTGCTAGCACATCATCTGCAGTAGAACAGCATGATTCTCTAATGCAGAGCTTTCCAAACTGGTGTGTCGCGACACATTATTGTTTTTTGTATTTGAAAATTTTATTTTTCTATCAACAAAATCGGCTACAAGATAAACCACCTACTGAAAAATTATCTGATATTTGATATTTGATAACAAAAATTAATTAATGTGTCGTGAAAATTGTTATGCTTAAATAGTTTGTCGTCAACGATAAAAGTTTGGAAAGCTCTGCTCTAATGCCTTGCTTTTTAATATTTCTGTAGTGCATGAAGCGGGCCATCATTTCCTTCTCTGATGGTAATACGGATGTTTTTAGTACTGCAGAGGGCTGCCCAATTAGCCATACTTCAGTTTCTTTTCTTGAAGAACTTCTCCCAACTGAGCAACTAGGTGATGGTGAGTTAGGCCTAGCTTCCATAATCGATTAATTGGTATCAAAATTACGAGTTTCAAACAACAATTAAAAGCAACCTAGTATATAAACCATTAATTAAAAATTCTGAAATATAAACAATTAAACATAAAATCATAAGTTGTAAAAACAAACAAATTGAAAAAAAAGGGAAAATTTAACGACTGGTAGCACATAGTAAATTTTATTTAAAATTTACCAAATTTGGCATACACTACTTTTTTTGTCACAGGGAACAAAAATACAGGTTGAACAATTAAAAAAAAAATTTGATTTTTTGGAATCACCCTAATATATATATATATATATATATATATATATATATATATATATAGATAAAACAACAACAAATCCATGCACAAACCTATTAATGGACTTCGAGTTCGCGGAAGGAGATGTAATTACGTCCTTATCACATATGCGAGACAATTCAGAGCCAGGGCCAGACACATGGAGTGCAACATTTCTGAAGAAATGCAAAGAGTGTATTGCAAAACCGCTATAATTACTATGGAGGAAATCACTCGAAACAGGACAAATTCCACTCCCCTTAAAGAACGCGAACATTACATTACCCCCCTATTTCAAGGTGGTAACAGAGCAATGCCGAAAAATTATCGGCCAGTGGCTCTCACATCACACCTTATCAAGTGTTTTGAACGCATAATTAGAGCCAAAACTAACTACTACCTACAAGAGAAAGACTTATACAACCCAAATCAACATGGCTTCAGGGCGGGTAGATCATGCCTGTCACTGCTACTAGACCACAAGCAGAAAATATTAGGAACATTGTGTCGAGGACAAAACATTGATGTAATATATACTGACTTTGCTAAAGCCTTCGATAAATGTGACCATGGAATCATAGCACACAAACCTAAGGATACAGGAATTACTTGAAAGCTAGGAAGATGGATATTTAATTTATTGACGCAAAGAACGCAAAGTGGGGTGGTAAACAGAGTTAAATCGGAAGTCTCGGAAGTCGTGAGCTCTGTCCCCACAAGGGACACTATTAGCTCCCTTGCTGTTCATAATAATGATTGCAGATATTAATGCAAATATTAAGGACAGTATTGTATCATGCTTCGCAGATGACACAAAGATATGTAAGGAAATATTGAACGAAGATGGCATAAGAAAACTACAAAACGACATTAAAACATTATTCTAGTGGGCAGAAGACAACAATATGAAGTTCAACGAAGAAAAATTCCAACTTCTAAGATATGTAAATAACAAAGAGCTACAGAAAAAAGGGTACAAAACTCCGCAAGACAAACAGATAACACCAAATCCACAAGTCAGGAATCTTGGAGTAATAATGTCATCGGATGCAGAATTCAGAGAGCACTATGAAATCGAAATCACAAGGGCTAGAAAAATAATGGGAATCATCTGGAGGAGCTTCCGCAGCACAAAAGCAAACATCATACGCAAATTATGGAAGAGACTAGTCCTACCAATAATTGAGTATTGCTCGGTACTCACAAGCCCACACAGAAAAAGAGACATTGCGAGCATTGAAGCTATACAAAGGACTTTTACGTCTAAGATAGAGGAAACGGAAGGTGAAGACTACTGGTCTCGACTACAATCCCTGGAACTCTACACTCTTGAAAGAAGGAGCGAGCGGTACACAATAATCTACATATGTAAAATACTTGAGGGCTCTGTACCCTAACCTCAGAAAAGAAATAGAAAAAAAATGGAATGAGAGAAGAGACAGATTTTGTACGGTCCCATCTGTGGTGGGACAAGGAGCCATGAAAAGGAGGATTGAAAATTCCCTCAGAATACGGGGCCCAAAGCTTTCGAATGTCCTTCCAAACGAAGAGAGGAATCTCCAGCACACCGTCCTGAAGAACTTCAAGAACGAGCTGGACAGATTCTTGTGCAAAGTCCCTGACCAGCCATGCGTGGCTGGCTGCGGGGGCAGGAGGCGATCAGAGAGCAATTCCCTCCTTCACCAAGTCACGCAAATGAGGGGGGATGCTGCAGAGGGGTCGACCGCAGGTTGATCCTGAACCGTTGTTGTAACTCAACAAAACAAAAAAATTTCAAATATATACAGTATGTGTTTATATATATATATATATATATACACACACACAGTATGTTTGTGTGTATATATATATATATATGCAGTATGTTTAGATATATATATATATATATAAAATAATGTATATATATATATGTATATATATATATATATATATATATATATATATATATATATATATATATATATATATATATATAATGCAGTATGTTTAGATATATATTATATATATATATATATAAAATAAGTGTATATATATATATATATATAGTATACGTATATATATATATATATTATTAGTGATGTAGGTCACATCCGCATCCGCATCAGCGGAACATCCGCACATTTTCTCGCATCCGCATCCGCACTTTGGACTGCGGATGTCGTGCGGATGTGGACCGTTGAGATAAAACGTCATTAATAAGCGGAAATTATCAAAATCTACTATATTAATAGAACTAGTTCATTGTGCGCAAAAGTGATGCAAGCGACAAGACGAGAGGCTGTTCTTGTATGAAGTTACTCTCTTGCAACCTACTTAGATCCACGTTACAAAGCTAAGTTATTTTCACCTAGTACATTAGAACGAGTTAAATCATCACTTGGCAAAGCAGTTGAAGAGCTTCAATCTCTTGAATCTGTCGCTTCGCCACCCACCAAAAGAATAAAAGTTTCAGTGACAGAACCAACACCTTCAACAAGCAAATCTATCACAGAATCTGTCCTCAGTTTCTTGAGTCAAGCAGCAATGACGAGACCTACGCGATGTCAAAAGATGTAGTAAAAATGATCGGGAGCTATCACCAAGAAAAACGCCTGGCTGCATGTGACAATCCTATTAGTTGGTGGAAAAATACGCAGAATATCTATCCATACTTGAGTAAACTTGCAAGGAAACATTTAGCCTGTCCTCCAACAAACGTACCAAGCGAGAGATTATTTAGCAGTGCTGGATTAATATATGATGAAAAGAGAAACAGACTGGCAGCAGAAAAGGCAGAAAAGTTAATGTTCCTTAAGCATAACCTTCCTATAATTAAGTTTGAACATTAAACGATGAACATCTTAGTTTACTTTATTTTAATTACTCATTTATAAATATGCCTAATAAAACTTTAAACTTAATATAAATAGTTATGAAGCTAATTAAAGATCTCTTTCTATAAGGGTGGAGGTTGGGGAAAGAGGTCGGTGGGGTGCATTTGAGTTGGGTTCACGTCCCGCATCCTGCCTACGACCTCGCAACTTCTAGATCCGGCCCTGTATATATATATATATATATATACACACACGTATGTGTGTATATATATATGTATACACAGTGTGTGTGTGTATATATAAACACACAGTATGTATATATATATATATAAACAGTATGTATATATATATATATATATATATATGTATATATATATATATATATATATATATATATATATATATATATATATATAGTATATGTATATATATATATATATATATATATATACAGACTATGTGTATATATACATATATACACAGTATGTGCACACACACAACACACACACACACTATATATATATATATACACACAGTATGTGTGTACACACATATATATATATATATACAGTATGTGTATATATATATTAAGTTAGGTTGATTTTGGAACTGTGATCTTGGACTAGTCTAGATAGAAAGGTATTAATTTATAAAAAACGTTGCACCAACTCATATTTGTGAAAATGATTGTATTTTTTGGGGATTGTTAATTATTTTTAAGTTGTAAAATTGCCGAATTTTACGCGTAAAATCGCGCGCGCGGCATTCGCGCAATGTAAAGTTATTTTATGATGCGTTCATTTAATTGTGTTTATTTTCACATATTTCATAAAAATGGGTAAAAAACGGAAGTCTGCAGTGTTAACTCGAAGTGATAGTGCCAAAAAATTCAGTGGCCAGCCTTCCCCTTTGGATAAAACAGAGCCTCCTACCCTCCGCCAAGTTATTCAGTGCAGTTATTTCCTCCAAAACAGCCACCCGGACTTGAAAGACTATGATATTGCTAAAATGATAGCAAAGGATGTGATTGAGATCTGGCAGGCAGTGAACCCGCGGCTGCACCTGTATGAGGAATATTGTGTGGTGAAATTGGTGGATAAAGTGTGCTTCAAGAAAGCAAAAGAGATAAACAGAAAATCTCTTTCTACAGTCCAGGAGCAGAATCTGGAGGAAAAGCTGGATAAACTTTCTGACATTTCTGCTTGCACCTGTAAGCTACCTGTTCGTCCCTGTGATGACAATGCTGTGAAGTGCAAGAAAGAAAATTGTCAAACACAGCACATAATCTGCACTTGTCCTCCAAGTAAGAAGGTAATGCTATTATTTTTTTAACTTTTAACTGGCCTAACTTAGTGCGATTAGGTGCCTTTTAAATGGAAGGAAATTCAATGCTTGTAATTGAAAAATATCCGCATTTTCCTCCTGTAATCTTCCTTCCCCCCCCCTGGTAATAGAAATTAATAATCAATTTTTTTTCAGGATTTTATCTCTTATTTTAGATCCGCTATTTAATATACTTTAATATTTCAGGTTCCAGTAGAGGAGAGGGAATACTTGAGAGATCAGAGGGCCAAAATAGGACCCAAGGGCTCTTTCCAGCTGGGATCTGTGGATAAAGCTGCTGTGAAGAGAGACCAGAGGGCTGCAGCTGAAGCAGAAAGATTACAGAGCCAGATTCAACAGCAGCAGGAAGTGGATTTGGCCACTTTTGCCTCCACAGTCAGTAGCGACCAGAGGCTTCTTTTGGAGTATGTGCTTGGAATTTCCAGGGGCAAAGTCAACCCAAGATTTGCTGCCTGGAAAATTGGACCATTAAACCATGCAAGATGGTTGACTTTGGCAATTAGATTGATGTGTCTGTGGACCAGAGGTGCTTACCCTCCAGAACTACAGGATAAGCTTTACCAGGCCATCAAGTTCATTGTGGAAGTGTATGCAGTCAGTTGGTTTGAGATCAAAAGGGACAGCAAGTTCAACAATCAGCAGCTGTACATCTTCAACATGATCCAGAGGATCAAGCAGCAGTCTGAAGAAATCCAGGGTGTTGCTTTCAAGAACCTGAAGTACAATGCTTTTGCCTTGCTGCCCGAGAATGTGCTGTACTCCATGATGAAGTCTGATGACTTGGAAGTGAGAGAAGCTGCTCTCAAGAAAATTCTGTCCATCAGGTAAGCATTTATTAATTTAAAAAAATGTGAAAAAAAGAAATTGATTATGGCCATTTATTTAATAAAAAAAAGGCCAGAGTTCTATAAATCCCCATAATCGAATTTTTTTTCACATTTTCTTATCCCAATTCCCCCCCTCCCCTCTGATAATGGAAATAATCTTACCTTCTTTCTGAAAAAAATTCGATTATGGGGATTTATAGAACTCGGGTTTTTTTTTTTTAAATGTAAGTTAAATTAAATCAGCAATTTTGAGACTGATAGGGATTAAATTTTAAACTGGAATAAAAAATAAATGAATTATTATTCTTTCAGAAGTGGGAAGCCAGCCAAGAAGAGGCTGAAGATCACGAATCTAGGAAAAAATCCCCCGGAGGAAAAAAAAACGGGAGGAAAAAAAAACCCGAGTAAAGCATCCCCCCGGAAAAAAAAACCCGAGGAAAAAATCCCCTGGACTAAATTTTATAAAGATAGAAAGGATAGAAAGGCAATCAAAATTAAAAAGATTTAATGTAACTTTAAAAACTATGCTTTATTTAAAAAACAATATTAAAACTAAGGTAAGATATAAATAATTTAAAAATCATTACAGAGCCAATATTAAAAGCTAAGTTTGTACGCTATGCCCCGTAAAAAGTCCAAAATGGAACGATCTTCGTAGGAGCTAATAATATTTGTAATTCGAGACGCTGCATCTTTATACTTCTTCTTCTGGGGTTTTGGAGGATGACCAGCGCAAACCTGTAGCATGCTAACTTCTTGTAGTGCCTGCTCCTTTTGTATGCTTCTTAGGAATACCCAAATATTTGGATGGGCACATCTAATATTTGACCGAAAACTTCTATGCCAACCTTCGATAGCATTGTTAGTTTTGGGGAGCTCGTTTTGAACTCTCGTATGCATGTTCCATGTTTGGATGTCAAATATTGGAGGTCTCCTGTTCCTCCTATTTGGTCTCCCAATGTATGTGTCTTCGAAATAATTTAGGATACATGTTGCATCTTCGGGAAAATCCTCAGCTAGTGTTTCAAATGCGTCAATTACATTGTCTGAGGGGCAAAAAGCTAAGGCTGAGATCATACGCATTCTTAGAGCAAAATCAGGATTGTTTGCGTATGATTGTGAAAGGCCAGACTCCTGAATTTTCTTGTAGATGTTTTGGCTTAGATGAAAAAAGCATCCTTTAACTTCGGTTTCTGAGAAGACCAATTTTATACTTTTGTGCATAGCTTTCTCAAAATCGACCATAATGCTATCTGGGTTTAAATTTCCATTCAAACTTTTAATTTCATTAAGCATTAGTGTATAGGTGGCTTCAGTTTTGTTAGGTAAAAGAGAATATATACAAGGCGTCATAGTTCCATTAACTAAAGCATGTATGGTGTATACTTGCGCAAACAAAGAGGGTGTTACGCTGAAAGTTCCATCCATAAACCAATTCTTATGAGACTCAAGATAGGACAAATTCTTCCAAGTGCCGAAACATAAATTCTGGGACCTTCAGTACCAGAGTCATACAAGAGAAAGTTTTCATTACTTTTCGTAACCTTGAATTCATCTGGGATAGAGAGATCCTTAGTATTTAGCGGTAGTGGAATTGAATTTTGGCTCCTTTGCCTACACTGCCTCAGATTTCTTTTTAAATACCTTATTGTTGGCAGATTTGCTGCTGCCCCTTCATCAATCCCTTCAATTTCTTGTGAAATTATCTGCTGAGGGGTGTCATGCGTATCTTTCGCTTTCGCTTTCATGTTTTGCAAAGCACTGAGAGTTTGCATATTAATTGGATGAGGCGCATGCGTATGAATATTCACTCTTCCAACAATTTCATTATCTTTCACTTTAAGCCTAGCTTTGCATTGCGCATTGGCACGACGCTGTACACATTCATAAGCTACAACATGATTTGCTAAGTCCTTTTGCTTAACATAGACGTAGCCTTCAAAACACAATTTAAATCCCCCTTTATTTGACTTTACAAACTCCATGATGGGCAAAGTTTAACTGAAATAAAAATTTAGATAGTAGAAGAAATGTAACCTACGTAGAAATTTACTTGTCTTGTAACCAACAAACAAATTTACTTATTAATTACTAAAACTATTAATTAACTATTTTCTGTGAGCGAAATATTTTATATTCCATTTAAATATTTCTTAATAAAAACAACCAACTTTAAGCCAATTTATATTGATTTTAATATATAATTTATAATTAATTTCGTATATCTAGAAGATTATGACTGCGTCGTTTAGGGGCAATGTTTAACTGAAATAAAAATTGAGATAGGGGATGGGGGATTTAGATGGGGGATTTTTTCCTCGGGGGCTTTTTTCCGGATACCGAAGATCACAGCCATCAACATTGAAGCTACCCACTGGTCAGAACTAATGAACCTTTCTCAAAGTGGCATCTGTGAAATTGCTCTCACAGAAGACTCGTGACCAGGAGCTTCAAGAAGCATTGCTGAATGGCACCAAGCTGGATCTGCCTGATCTGCCTTCACATTCTCAGTGTTGAAAGGGCCATGAAGCTGACATCTGAAGCTTCCCATACTGTTTATGGACTCGAATCAAGGCACAAACACATTCTGGCCAAAGCCCTAAGCCGCCAGATGAGGCCTTCCTTTGCTTCTGAGGGCTCTTACAGTGAAAATTATGATGATCTTGGGATCTAAATGTGTCTATTTGACTCTGTACATGTTTTTTTTACTTTTTTCAATAAAATTGTAACTTTTTTCAGGATTTTTTTATGAAAATAGCATGATTTTTTCGGTCGAAAATTGTGAAAATGTGATATTTTTCGGTACGATTTTTTGACGATTTTTGAAACGGTTTCCTCTAAAAATGGTTAAACCTATGGATCTGAAATTTTTTGTCAGTTATTATCATATTAAGCCCTGACTATATCGACTAGTCCAAAGTCGATATCTAAAAATGCGGAAAATCAACCTACCTTAATATATATATATATATATATACAGTATATATATTATATATATATATATATATACAGTATGAGTGTATATATATTTAAACAATATGTGTGTGTGTATATATATATATGCAGAGTATGTGTGTGTGTATAATATATATATGCAGAGTATGTGTGTGTTTATATATATATATACAGTATGTGCATATATATAAATATATATATATATATACGGTATGTGATATATATATATATACACACAGAGTATATGTGTATATATATATATATATATATATATATATATATAGAGTATGTATATATTATATATAAATATATATATATACAGTATGTGCATATATAAATATATATATATATATATATATATATATATATATATAAAGAATGTGTGTATATATATACATACATACAGTATGTGTATATATATATATATATGTATAGAGTATGTGTATATATATATATATATATGTATATAGGGTATGTATATATATATATAGAGTATGTGTATATATATATATATATATATATATATATATATATATATATATATATAGAGTATGTGTATATATGTATATATATAGATATATATAGAGTATAAGTATATATACACACAGTATTTGTATATATATACATATATATATAGAGTATGTTTATATATATATATATACACACACAGTATGTGTGTATATATATATATACGTATATACACACACAGTATCTGTGTATATAATATATACACACACATAGTATGTGTATATACCTTACCTTATGAACCTTATGTTGTTTCGTGTGTTGATCTCTCTTCACACGGAGGTCAAGCTGGTGGCCCCGCCTCTAGGTCTGGCCTGGTGGAGGAGCGAGTTGCTTTCTTGCGCTCTCCACCGTACATAGCCAGGCACGCCCGGCTCATCTGGTACTGTCCTGAGCCAGGCATCCAGTCTTTTCTTGAAGACTTCAACTTTGACCCCCGTTACGTTTCTGAGGTCCTTAGGAAGCTGGTTGAAAAGTCTTGGCCCCCTGACAACCAAGCTATTTTCCTTCAGGGTTGAGGAGGTCCCTTGTCGTGCTTTTAATTTGGGAACACTACACATTCTGCCTTTCCTATTTTCCAGTGTTGTTTGAATGGTAATTGGGTTTAGTTTTAGGTTTGGTACCAGTTTTTCGATCATTTTCCAAATGTAGATTATGATGTACCTCTCTCAACTTCTTTCCAGTGAGTACAGATTTAGTTTACGTAGTCTTTCCCAGTAGTTGAGTTCTTTGCAGCCATCAATCTTGGCTGTGAAATGCCTTTGCGTTTCTTCTAGTTTATTAGTTTCTTCCTTTTTATATGGGGACGTCAAAACTGAGCAGTATTCAAGTTTTGGTATAATCAGTGTTTTTAGCAGGGGAATCATTACTGTCCTGTCCCTTCTCTTGAACGTTCTTAGAACCTGTCCGGCGACTCTTTTTGCTTTATTTATCGCTATCTGATTTTGTGTTTCGAATTTCGCATCATCTGTCATTATTATCCCGAGATCAATCGCTTTCATGCTTCTCTGAATTTCCTGTCTATCTGGAGCATAATATGCAGTCTGTTTAAGTTCTTCTTTTCTACCATATCTCAAGAGCTGAAATATATATATATAATATATATATATATTATATATATATATATATACAGTATGTTTATATATATATATATATATACAGTATGTGTATATATATATAAAGTATGTGTATGTATATATATATATATATATATATATATATATATATATATATATATATACAAATCAAACAAGAACAAATCCAGGCACAAACCTATTAATGGACTTTGAGTTCGCGGAAGGAGATGTAATTACGTCCTTATCACATATGCGAGACAATTCAGCGCCAGGGCCAGACACATGGAGTGCCACATTTCGGAAGAAATGCAAAGAGAGTATTGCAAAACCGCTATACTTACTATGGAGGAAATCACTCGAAACAGGACAAATTCCACTCCCCTTAAAGAACGCGAACATTGTCTCCCTATTATAAGGTGGTAACAGAGCAATGCCGAAAAATTATCGGCCAGTGGCTCTCACCTCACACCTTATCAAGTGTTTTGAACGCATAATTAGAGCCAAAACTACCTACTACCTACAAGAAAAAGACTTATACAACCCAAATCAACATGGCTTCAGGGCGGGTAGTTCATGCCTGTCACTGCTACTAGACCACCAGGAGAAAATATTAGGAACATTGTGTCGAGGACAAAACATTGATGTAATATATACTGACTTTGCTAAAGCCTTCGATAAATGTGACCATGGAATCATAGCACACAAACCTAAGGATACAGGAATTACTTGAAAGCTAGGAAGATGGATATTTAATTTATTGACGCAAAGAACGCAAAGGGGGGTGGTAAACGGAGTTAAATCGGAAGTCTCGGAAGTCGTGAGCGCTGTGTCCACAAGGGACAGTATTAGCTCCCCTGCTGTTCATAATAATGATTCCAGATATTAATGCAAATATTAAGGACAGTATTGTATCATGCTTCGCAGATGACACAAAGATATGTAAGGAAATATTGAACGAAGATGACCTAAGAAAACTACAAAACGACATTGAAACATTATTCCAGTGGGCAGAAGACAACAATATGCAGTTCAGCGAATAAAAATTCCAACTTCTAAGATATGGTAACAAAAAAGAGCTACAGAAAAAAGGGTACAAAACTCCGCAAGACAAACAGATAACACCAAATCTACTAGTCAGGGATCTTGGAGTGTAATGTCATCGGATGTAGAATTCAGAGAGCACTATGAAATCAAAATCACAACGGCTAGAAAAATAATGGGAAACATCTGGAGGAGCTTCCGCAGCAGAAAAGCAAACATCATGCGTAAATTATGGAAGAGTCTAGTCCTACCAATAATTGAGTATTGCTCAGTACTCACAAGCCCTCACAGAAAAAGAGACATTGCGAGAATTGAGCTATACAAAGGACTTTCACGTCTAAGATAGAGGAAACGGAAGGTGAAGACTAGTGGTCTCGACTACAATCCCTGAAACTCTACTCTCTTGAAAGAAGGCGCGAGCGGTACACAATAATATACATATGGAAAATACTTGAGGGCTCTCTGTCCCTAACCTCAGAAATTTAATAGAAACAAACTGGAATGAGAGAAGAGACAGATTTTGTACGGTCCCAGCTGCGGTGGGACAAAGAGCCATGAAAACGAGGATGGATAATACCCTCAGAATAAGGGGCCCTAAGCTTTTCAATGTCCTTCCAAAAGAAGTGAGGAATCTGCAGCACACCGACCTGAATAACCTCAAGAACGAGCTGGACAGATTCTTGTGCAAATTCCCTGACCAGCCATGCGTGGCTGGCTACAAGGGCAGGAGTCGATCAGAGAGAAATTACCTCCTTCACCAAGTCCCACAAATGAGGCGGGATGCTGCAGAAGGGTCGACCGAAGGTCGATCCGGAACCGTTGTTCAAACTCAACAAAAGTAAAAGTAAAATATATAGAGTATGTGTATATATATATATATATACACAGTATGTGTATATATACATATATAAAATATGTGTATATGTATATATATACACAGTATGTACAAACACACACACACATATATATATATATATATGTATATAGTATGTGTATATAAGTTATATGTTATAATATTATAATGTTATGATGTTTCAGACCAACAAAGACCCTAGGATCCACTCATGGCTGGTCTATTAACTGTTTTCGTAGTTGTGTATTGTGTATGTCCTCTGTGGTGGCGGAGGGGACCTACAATTTTACATGGGTTCCGAACCAAAAGAACATAAAAAATTTATTATAAAAACTGCCTGTACATTGGCAACGACCAATTTTTACAAAACTAAATAATTATCAATTTAAAACTAATTAATTATCGATTTAAAACTAAAGATAGAATCTCTGGATCCAGAGGATCAAGTCATAATAGACAACTATCCACAAATATGTTACACTCTATATCTATTTATATCCGACATGCAATATATCAGATCCAAAGAATCTAGTCAGTTTCATTACGGTGTCCTTAAATAACAGTACCTTGCCAACCAAAAATAAGTCACGGTCAATATCGATTGCGGACCAAGTCAAAATTTACAACCATATACATTACAATATATATACTTAGGAGTAAAAGTGTAGGTGTGGCTGTAAAGACTGTACAGTAATGTAGAATGTGTGTGCACCCATTTTTGGTCTCCTATATCAAGGTGTTTGTGGGGCAATTGAAGATTATGAGTTTTGCAATACCTCACAGTACTATGGGTGGTATTGCTCGGCAGAGGAATCTCTTTAAATGGGGTGTGTAAGGACAGAGAGTATCCCCTAACCCAAGATGCTGCCTCCCTATATCCCACAACACTTGTGTTGAGCTGAGTGATCTATCATCACAAAGCCTTAATTTTACTACCTTAAACTATACCCAATCTATCAACATATGCGTCTAATCGATTTCTAAACATGTTTATAGACCTGCTACTAATTAATTCTACCGGCAATTTATTTCAGCTATTTACTATTCTCTGCGTAAAAAAGTTTTTCGCAACTGCTGTCTCGAACCTTCTACTTGTGAACTTACACCCGTTGTTTCTAGTCCTATTATATTGAGATATTTCGAAAAAGCTATCTCTATCTACGTTATCGAACTAATTCATAATTTGGAAACCTGATATATATGTATATATATTTATATATATATATATATATATATATATATACATGCAGTATGTGTGTGTATATATATATACATACAGTATATATATATATACATATATATATATATATATATATATATATATATATATATATACATACAGTATGTGTATATATATATATATACACTATGTATATATATATATATATACTGTGTATATATACAGTATATATGTATATATACACAGTATTTATATATATATATATATATCTATATATACACAGTGTGTATATGTATATATAATATATATATATATATATATAGTATACATATATATATACAGTATATATATATATATATATATATATAAATATCCAAAATGTGTGTGTATATATATATATATATTATATATATATATATATATATATATATATATATATATATAAGCACACCGGACAAAAAATTAGTTACCCCTAATAGCACCGATAGTAGGAAGTTCAAGGTCACACAGAGGGCGCTGACGTAGCATTGGTAAGTGACAAGTAGCGGTGACGTAGCACACAGGATCAGATCTGTTTCGTGAGGTGGTGAAGAACAAAGTGTGTGTTGGATATAGTCTGCAAAATGGGTCGTGAGGCAGACGATACTCAGTGGCAAAAAGGAGCCATCGTGTTTGGCAGAGCCCACGGACACAAAATGTCTGAAGTAGCCCAATTTGTTGGTGTGTCAAAGCGTACTGTCCAGCGAGTTTACAAAGAGTGGTGTAGTTCGCAATCAACGGAAAATAGACGGCGTAACTGTGTCCGGAAAACAATTCTCGACAATAGGGGCCGCCGCCATGTTTCTCGTCTAGTAACTGCAAATCGTTTTGAAACCAGAGAACAATTGCTCCAAGAAACCAATGAGGTTCTCCAGCGACCAATTTCCGAACGGACATTGTGACGAGAACTGCATGCGATGGACATCTGGAGCAGGGTACAACGGAAGAGGCCGCTGTTAACAGCAAGTCACAAATTGGCACGTTATAAATGGGCTCAGAGGCACAGAAACTGGACTGCGGCAGATTGGAAACGTGTAATTTGGTCCGATGAGTCCCGTTTTTGTTTGTTCTCCAATGATGGGAGGCGACGAGTACATCGCAGGTCCAATGAAGCCTTTAATCCTGAATGCGTCGAAGGTGTTGTTCAGGCTGGAAACAGAAAGTGAAGCGCAGGAATAGACACCCACGGACTCTGGCGGAACTTCGGGACCGGCTGATGAACGAGTGGCAGCAAATCGATGTTCAGTACATGCACAACCTCGTAAAGTCTCTGCCGCGCCGGATTCGTGCGGTTATCAAGGCCAGAGGCGCCGTCACACGTTATTAGGTACATTCTGAGAGGGGTGACTAATTTTTTGTCCGGTGTGCTTATAATATATATATATATATACATATATACCTAGTGTGTGTATATATATATATATATATACAGTATATATATATATATATAGATATATAGGAGGTATATATATATATATATATATATATATATATATATACAGTATATATATATATAGATATATAGGAGGTATATATATATATATACATATATATATATATATATATATATATATATATATATATATATATATATATATATATATATGTAAAAATGAACCATAAATAATTCCCATATTCCTATACTATCTTATTCTTCATGTAATTCTTGTATTCATTTATATAGTTCTTGTATCCATTTTAAAAAAAGTATCCATTTTAAAAATTCATGTGTTATATGGTTCATGTATTTATATAATCCTGTATATTCTTATATATTTAACTTTATATAATGCCTATACTCATATGTATGTACGTGTGTGTATTCATTTTTACATAAGGACCAAAATCGCCCAACGCGAGTTTGGATAAAATTTTTGATTTGCTTTCTACTTTGCCAAATAATTGGTGACCTGTTGTTTTTTAAAATCTCATAATCATTTTTTTAGATTTCGCTTAATAAGGAATCCTGCTTAAGCTTTGCAATGTTCATATTTTGTATACATTCTCTTTCGTTATAAAAGATGAGATCATGTCTTGCCTAAGCATTAAAATTGTACATCTTAAACCTTAAAATTTTACTCATATGCATATTTTAGTGTAAAGATGCATAGTCCGATTTCCACTTTTAGTTAACTTGGCAGATCATGATAACATCAGATCTGAAAAGTCGCGGTTTAAGAAAAATATGGTTTCGTCTTCAAATATTTTGTTTACTCGTTCAAGCCTTACCACAGCTAAAAATTTACTTTATTTTCGAATATTGTGCAAAAATAATACAGCCTTTTTAGCATTTAATAATAATGATGTTAGCAGTTTTTGGGTATATAAACCCCAGTAAAAATCTTCCATTGTCATTCAGAAGCTAATTCAGAGGCTGAGCACTACCTGTACATTTTAGCAGTAAATTACAGTAAAAGATAGTTTTATCTTATCCTTCGAGCCTTGCTCTCTTCAGAAGAACTTAGTCATTAAACTTTCCGGATACGCTATAAGAAGAGTCCGGAACCTTCAGCATTTTTAGTAAGTCTATCAGAGTCCTCCGAGCCACTATAGAAGAACTCGGAGAGTAATATAGAAGAAAACTACTGCAAGTCACACATCCGTTGCTGCCACCTAACTAGAACCCCCGTCGACTTCGAACCAACCCGGGCCATAGACGGAGGGGTTAACAACTGGCGACCCTTTAACCAGGATCTTCACACTGACAACTTCTGCATCCAGGATTCTTCCAGTCTTCCAGACCCTGGAACAGAACCAACACCCAGTTGACCGGCGTGTCACGACTTCTAGTTCGTCACATCCACCCTTGAACCGGTGCGTCACGACTCCAAGTTCTCCACGCCTAGTTTTCATCCAAGAACAAGTGGCCAGCAAGACACGTCTTCAGGACACGTCTCTAAGGATTTCGCCGTAGGAATCTTGTTAAGTACAAAACTCTTTTTTAAATAATCTCTAAACATTTGAAAAGTCAGTATTATTAACAGTTAATATTTAGTATTGAGCCAGAATTAACAAAAACACAGTGAACATTCATACACCAGTGATCATTTTTTTATTGAAACAGTATTTCACAGAATTATTGTCACAGAATTATTGTCACAGAGTTATTTCACAGTTATTTTCAGTTATTTTCACTATTATAGTTAGTATAGTATAATTTTATTTAATGTACCAACATAGTACCAGGATAATCTTGTTTACATTTTTTTTTTTATTTTGTTTGCAATTTTCAAATTTTCCCCTAGTTAGGCAAATTATTGTGCATTTTTATGTTATTTTTTTAGATAGTGTAGTTAGGAAAACCCCTTAAGTGATCATTCCATAAATTAAGATCGGTCAAGCAGACCTAATTAGAACACATTAATAAGTACCTTCACATATGAGCGATTCAGACGGTGCGCTTTCTGACATCGAAAATTTACCTACACCCATTTTTCCACCTACCCCGCGCCCTTCAAACATACTCCCAAACACACAAACTTCAGATCCAGAACAAGCCAATATGTCTCAGTCTCAAACCCCCGCCCCAGCATACATTAACTTAGGCAGACTAGTAAACCTTCCCATACTGTTTTAATTTTTAAGGGGACCATAGATAATCGCTTTGTTGAACCACGCGTAAGACCTTGGATTGAATCTTTAGAGCAACATTTCTTACGCGAAAACATCACCGATGATGATATAAAAATTAGGGAAGCAAAAAGATTTATCGACCCTAAAGAAGGGAATGCTCATGACACAGTCACCTACGTCCCATCAATTAGCGAAGCTACAACATGGGACGATTTTAAACAAAACTTATTAGAATTTTTTAAAGAAATAACACTTGCACAACCCTTAGCCACGTTAGAAGCAGTCTTCCAAGCTAAATGGAAGAAAGAGGAACACGAAGATTTAAACAATTTTATTACACGAACACAAACTTGTAGGAGAAGCCCTCCGTGCCGCAGAAAATGCATGTGGCATAACTTTCACTTCGAAACAAAGAAATCTAATAGTAGCAACAACATTTACCAAAACCTACCCGGAGCACCTAAAAAAAAGTTTCAGGAGTTTTTAAATGTTGACAAACCTGTAAGTGTAGCCATAAACAAAACACGGGAACATTACCCCGATTTAGCAAACCAAACTACCGAAAGGTAGAGAAACCCCTGTACATTACATTCAGCAGCAGCACCACAACACCAAAGCAACACAACAACAACCCTATAAATCGAGGCCAATGCAGGGACACCACCCCAGAAACAAGCCCCCCAAACCCAGAATACACGCCCTCCTCCACAGTGTTTTAACTGCGATAGCTTTGGGCACATGATAAGTCAGTGTAATTATCCCTCTTATTGCTCCCACTGTCACGAAACATCGCCGTGGCGATCGCCAAAAGTGTGCTGATAAAGCCCCTGCAGGGTATAGACCCCACTTTCAGAAACCAAACCACCACGTTCCCAAAACGTATCCCAAAAGTCATCCAATCCCCAGAAACCAGTCCATTCCCAGCCTCAGTCGAACCACCAACCCAATAGATTACGACCACAGGGTCAACCACACTCTTACCCCATGTACAAACCTCAGTACAACCAGCAAGGTCAGCTAGTTCGGTACGTAGAAGTACCCGTGGAGGAATCATTTTCCCCAGAGTACAGTTTTCAAGAACACCCTCCAGCGTATGGTAATCCCGTAGAATATGACCCAGGTCCTCCCATAGAAGACCATTCGAGCCCTTTTTTAGACCCTACATTGGAGGCAGCAGTTCAACCTCCTCCCTCCTAAATTACAGTAATGAACCCAGATACGCACACAAACTCCCCATCAGGATAATAGGTGCGGACCTCCTAGATTTAATAATAAATTGTAGCACTGATAACCAAGATTTAACTGCTCTCCTAGATACAGGAGCACACGCGACGTTAATTAAGAAACAATGTGTAGATGAATTACTAGAGTACAAATTACAAATATGAACTTAAGGCACCATCCTGCCAACTCAGAGGAGTTACGGGCACACCCATACCTACATACGGAGAAATTGAGTTATATTTAGAAGTTGGAAACGCGGTATACCCCGCGAAATGTTGTATAGTGGACACAGTCGCCACCTTTCAGACAGACATCCTACTAGGTATGGATTTTTTTAACCGGAATCAATGGGAGATTTACCCAGCCGGAAAGTTAGTAAAGTGTCGAAATAGGACACACCATCTCCGTGAGAATGACAGACAGCTTAATGCTAATAGAATTAGTTCAGTTCAGATTTCCGAAAGAAATAGGAAACCCCCTCCACTTGATAGCAGTTCAAGTCAGCCGGTTGCATCCAGAGGGACAACCGCTCCAGAAATCAGACCCCAGGGTAATCAGTTCCAGTTGTTGAATCCAGTTGGATCAACACAGTCAGTTTCCAGTCAGTCAGTTTCCAGTCAGCCAGTTTCCAGTCAGCCAGCTTCAGTTCAGCCAATAAGGCAAATTTTAGTCGCCGAACCAGAGTCAGATTCACAATTTTTCATATGCCCTACCGAGCATATAACAGTAGCACCTTATGAGAAGATTTGTTTCCTAGCAAAAGTAGTGACAGTCAAGGAAAATTATTAGAGTCAGAGCGTACTCTGATTACAGAGAAAAGTAATTTCAAAAGAGATGTTCTTATTGCCCAAGTCCTTAGTCAGAGTCAGAATTCAGCTATCCCTGTTGTTTGTTTAAACAAAGGAAAAAGTCCTATAGAATTAACTTCAAATCAGAAAATAGGAACTGTTTCCACAGTAGAAGTAGATTCAGATTTCCCCATCAGTATGATAAATCGTGTTTCCAGTTCCTTAGAGTTAAATCCTTCAGTATTAAAAGAAGAATATAAGAAATGTCTGGAGCACTCCCTTCAGGAGTCACCAGCTTTACAGGATCCCAAACTAATGGAATCACTTCTCGATTTCCTGATAAGAAATAGAGATGTGATTGCCCTAAAAGGAGATCCTCTGGGCCGAACTAATTTGGTCCCTTTTGAAATCAAGTTGGAACCCAATTCCAAACCCATTTTCATTCCTCCCTATCGGGTTCCACATTCCCAATTAGTCACTATTGAGGAACACATCAAGGACATGTTGGAGCAGGATGTCATTCAGCCTTCAGCTAGTCCCTGGTCCGCTCCTATAATTCTCGTCTCCAAAAAGGACGGAACATCTCGCCCTTGTATAGATTTTAGACGCCTGAACAACATTACCATCCCAGACCGTTTCCCGATTCCAAACATGCAGGAAACAATTCTGAACGTAGGGAAAGCGAACTTTTTTTTCATCCCTCGACTTAGCATCGGATTATTGGCAAATGGAGGTTAGTCCCAAATCTCGGGCATTGACTGCTGCCTCCACTAACCGAGGCCATTACGAATTCCAGGTTTTACCTTTCGGAGTCCGAAATGGGCCTGCTAATTTCTCTAGGTTGATGAATATAGTCCTTTCCGACCTATTAGGTGTCGACGCTCTCGTCTATCTTGACGATATTATCTTCTACAGTTCGGACATAAAAACACACTTTCAACGCCTTCAGAATGTGCTATCACGCTTGAGAAAAGCACACCTTAAACTGAAGTTTGCAAAGTGCAATTTTTTACAAGAATCCCTGGTATACCTAGGATTCCTACTCTCGTCCACAGGAATTAAACCTGATCCAGCCAAACTCGAAGCCCTGGAAAGGTATCCTGTACCCAAAACCATCGACGACGCCCGTGCATTTATTGGTTTTGTCGGATTCTCTCGGAACTTTATCCCCCAATTTTCAAATATTGCTAAACCCATTACTAATTTGTTCCAGAAAAATTCGAAATTTAACTGGGAATCCGATCACGAACATGCCTTTGAAACTTTAATAAATAAACTAACCTGTCATCCCATCTTACAATATCCTGATTACAAAAGACCCTTCATCATAGCCACAGATGCTTCCTCCTATGGACTAGGAGCTGTCCTGTTACAGGACGTAGACGGTGTGGAATTACCCATTGCTTATACCAGTCAACTTCTCTCTGCACCTCAACGGAATTATTCCACTACGGACCGAGAGGCCCTAACGGTATATTGGGTTTTGAAAAAATTCCGAAATATCGTCTATGGCTACGATGTAACCATCAAGACTGATCATAAGCCACTCACGTACCTCTCCAAGGACAAGCTACTTGAAGGACGATTGAGTAGATGGGCTCTGTTGATTCAGGACTTTGCGGCAAAAATCGTATACAAACCGGGAAAACTTCAAGTTATTCCAGACGGATTGTCGAGACTCAAGCCCGACGCCCAAGTGAATAAAATAGGAATTCTTCCTGTGATCGACTACGAGTGTCTGCAATACTCCCACCAACAGGACCAACACACCCAAAACCTTCGGGCGCGCCTGGAACAAAAGGAACCATCGAAGGTAAAAGAACAGTACAACCTCAAAGATGGGCTCGTACATTTCAGGAACGAAGATGGAAACGACCTCGTGGAGATACCAAAGGATCTCGTAGATATAGCCATTGGACTTTGTCACGACTCACCTTTGTATGGACACATGGGGCCAGATCGCAACATCAAGAGTCTTTTGGAGCGATAACATTTTCCCGAAATGTACAGAATGGTACACGAATACTTCGCCGAATGTCCATCGTGTTTAAAACACAAGGGCAACGTACCATCCACAGCTCCTATGCATAAATATCCAGTATGCCAAAGGCCCTGGCAAAGAACTGGAATGGATATACTGGGACCATTTCCCAAAACATCAAAGGGAAATCAGTACATCATTTTGTTTACGGACCACTTCTCGCGTCACAGCGAAGTAGCCGCCATTCCAGACCAGACGTCGGAACCTGTGGCAAGAGCCCTAGTGGAACGCGTCATCCAAAATCATACCACTCCTTTCATCCTAATCTCGGATAACGCCCTTAGTTTCACTTCCAAACTGTTCGAGTCACTCTGTAATATGTGTAAAATTAAAAATACACACATTGTGGCATACCATCCGCAGGCAAACGGCTTAGTGGAAAGGCACAATCGAAAGATCTTAGAAGCATTGCGCAACGTTGTCGATGCATCCTCCCGGACATGGGATGATTCCCTTCCAATGGTACAAACAGCCACCAACAATGGCTATAATGTGTCCATCGGGGACACCCCTCATTTCGTCCTATATCACTACGACAAGCGTCTACCTTTTGATTTGTCCGACCAAACCGACCCGGCAGTTCTACCATCTTCCGAAATGGCAGAAGCAAATCAGCAACTAGCTGAACGATCTTTCAAGATTTTTGACATAATCCGCTATGCCCTCGACCAACGAAACCAACAGATGGAGCAAGATTAACATAGGCGTCATCCCCGTCAACGGACTATAATCGTCGGCATGCGATGTTATCTGAAGAGCGTGAAACCGCCAGGTGCTCATTGCAAATTATACCCAAAATGGGATGGCCCATATAGGATTATGAAAAACCTCGGAAAAAATCATTATGAAATCCTCGACCTCCGGGATCATTCCAAACTAAAGATCATTCACGCTAACAATTTGAAGATAGCTTCCGAACAACACCTTCCCAAAAAACAGCTGCCAGGCGTTCGAGCCGCCTATCCTTCAAAAGGTCAAGGTATTAACAAATCGAGCAGGGATAAAAAAACTGAAGTGTTCACCGCGGGAACCGCTACCCATGACGAAGATTGGTACCTCGTAATACCACCAGTACTCGAGCCAATCTCTGAACAAGAGGAGGCCCCAGAGCCAAGCGTCCCATAGGACCCAGACCCTGGAGAAACCCCTTCGAGAGGATCACTCAGTGGAACTCCACCATCTCCTCCAACTCCACCATCTCCTCTGTCACCACTCTCACCGATTGATGATCGACGCACGGACCCTACATACCGCCCGCAAATGCATCACCTACGTGAACTAGAACCTTCACATAAGAAACGAACCCGCTCAGAATCCGAGTTGAACGGTCGACCCCCATTACCACGAAAATGAGGCCGACCCCTTCGCCCACAAACACAAGTATCCACACAGCCACCCCCAGCTCCGTACAACCTAAGGCGTAGAAATTAATAAAATTGTTCCCCTTATAATTTTCCAAATTATTTACTCTTGTAGCCCTAGCATTAAAATTTCTACCGGAGTTGTTATAGAAAAACTTGCAGAAGGTAAATTTTTGAAAGGTCACGCAGACCTTTATATAAATTTGCAACCCCCTGCTAGAATTAAAATCAATTACACACACACGCTATGTCTATGACCAATATTTTTACTAATCACAGTTTCCTTTTTACAGATCAACTGTGTCAATTGATTCTTGTTTAATAAGTCTAGACTTTAGTACAATGGATAAACTGTTAACAACCAGGAGTGGGAAGACTGAAAGTTACTTATTCTGGAAAAGAGAAAGCAGCAACAACAGCACCACCTTCTCTAAGGTCAGCTACGGACGTCTTCTTAATTGGTCAGCCATCTTCCTCGTTCGGTGGTGCCAAATTGCCAACCACCCATCAAGTTCTCCAGTACTTCTTCTATGCCAAGCAGGAAACTACTGACAGGAAGGCCGCCGTAAAAGACACGGTGGCCAATGTTCTGGCATTTTGGAACATGGCATGTATAAAGACGATCACGAGGCGTAACTGCGAAAGAAAACTGGAGTTACTGTGGGAAGAGTGGCGCTCGCTGCAGAAGAGCAAGATGAGAGACAGTGACGCGGGAAAAGGCAGGGAGAAGTTTTCAGAAAATCTGAACAAGCTCTGGGACATCGGAGCTCCTGATGCTATTGAAGAGATACAGAAAAGTCGACTGCTCTCAGACAACAACAAACAAGAAGGTATTAAATTTTATGAGGATCAACGGGGCCTGCGCCAGGCAACAATGAGTGGGAATGGTAAAGTGTTCGTTGTCAAGAGAAAACGGCAACCCTCAAGACAACAATCTCGTGATGAGCCATGCACCTCAAAAACGAAATTAGGAACCGACGCTGAGAGCGACGATGAATGTATAGAAAGAAGATCATCGAGCAACTCCGAATCACAGCTAGAACCACCATACCGACAGCCGAGAGAATCAACTGTATTAATCAGCCTTCCTCACCGCATCCTCAATGCACCGGCTGTTATTGAAGTGGCTGATCGCTTCCGGATGTCCAATAATCAGGTGTGTATATATCAGTAACGACGGAAAAATTAGTGATTATTTTGTCACATAAAAACCATACGCATCCTTGTCAATTTCTTTTCAATTTCGCACATAGGTGGCAAGTGTCGTGGCGGCAGTCCTACGTTCGGCAGATCCGCCCGCAGACCTGGACAAATTCAGTATCTCGAAGGACACGTCTCGCCGTGGAAGAGTGGCACATCGTTGTGAAGTGTCGACAGCTGTGCAGAAATCCTTCGTATCTCCGAGGCATGCTGTCGTCCACTGGGACGGTAAAGTAATCAAGGTCAGTTTTGCCCTCACCGTGGACGACAGTGAATTAACATGTTCCAGTGACGACAGTGGATTGACATATTCCAGTGGACGATAATGGTTTGACATGTATGACATACGTTTCAGGACTCTCTTGGATCAGTGGAGCACCGCCAGGCGATACTCATCTCCGGAGCTCCCCAATGCACAGAAGGAAAGTTGCTGGCCGTTCCGACTGTTGCTGATGGCACCGGTCTGTCCCAGAGCCCAGGCGACCTTTCGTGCTCTCAAAGACTGGAGATGCGAGAACAACGTGATTGGACTGTGCTTCGACACAACTTCCTCCAATACGGGGAGGGTGCAGGGTGCTGTGGTCCGGCTGGAGAACATGCTTGGTAAACCGCTCTTCCAGCTGGGCTGTCGCCATCATGTTATTGAGCTCATCGTGGGGGCAGTGGTCATCACCGCGTTTGGAAGAACCACAGCACCAACTGAACCTTTGTTCCAGTATCTGAGGAGAAGGTGAATTTCAAGTTTAAGGCGCATTTGTTTTCTCCAATGATTTTTTGCCTTCAGAGTAATTGAGATATTAGCGTCCTTCTACTAATGATGTTAATAGCAGTCGAAAAGGGAAACTTCAGTCGTTTTCATGCAATATTTTCATAACTCCCCTTTCAGGTGGGACAAGCTCGACCTCTCGACTTATCACGAGCTGGAGATCGAGCATTTGGCGGAGGTGACGTGGCTGATGGAGCTCCGAGATGAGGCAGTCAAGTTCCTCGGCACCGCTTCTGGTCTTGTCAGAGAAGACTACCGAGAAGTGGCGGAGATTACACTCCTGGTACTCGGGGCCCAGCCACGTCGTGGCACACACTTCATGCGCCCAGGAGCCTACCATCATGCGAGGTGGATGGCCAAGGTTGGTATTTTGAATTAGAAGTTAAATATTGTATTGCCTTCTGCAAACAGCCATTTGAAGTCCCTACCAGAAAAAAATAAGATAAATAATTTACCATTAAACAAACTTATATGGAGTGGTATCGGTATTTATACATCACAGTGCGTATTCGTTTCAGATCATCTACTACACGAAGCTCCTGATGTTCAGCGGTCAGCTGGAGTTCGACGACGAGCTGGTACAGAAACTTCAGAGAGTGGTACTATTTACTGCACTCCTCTACGCACCTGCCTGGCTGGCGGCTCCTGTCGCAGCTGATGCCCCGCTGAATGACCTTGTGTTGTACCAACGTCTTCTGCAGTACAGGGCTGTGGATCGCGAGATTGCAGAGGCTTCACTGGCAGTGATCAGGCGGCACTTGTGGTATCTGAGGCCTCAGACCGTCGTTTTCGCCCTCTGCAGTGACAAAGTGGAAGACACTGTGAAGCACGAGATGGCAAAGAAGCTGTGCCGCCTCGCTGTGCCCGAGGACTTCACGTATGACAACGTCTCGGTTGATGACACGACGCGCCTTCCGGACCTGATCGATGAGTCATCGTGGTTCGTGTTCACAGGCCTGCAGGTGTGCGCGTCTACGTGGCTCACTCTGCGGGTGAATAAGTGGGATCAAGATAAGAACTACTGTGATCTGAAGAATGTCATCTCGCATCTGAAAGTTACCAACGACGTGGCAGAGAGAGGGATAAAACTGATAGAAGATTACGCGAACACTGTCACAAAAGACGAGTCACAGCTGCAGGGTCTTCTTCAGTCCGTAGAAAAGAGCCGGAAAGAACTCGGTGACTTCAAGAAGTCGTCACTTGCCAAGATGACGTAGCGCAGAGGGAAAGGGAGTTAGCAGAGAGAGTACATGGCGCACGCCTTAAGATGACGTGTGTTCTAACCACGATTCATACAGTTTTTGAACCTAGTTAGGGGCACCGGAGTAAGTGCCTTTAGTGTTATCGGTAAACCGTTTTAATACAAATTTTAATGCTATCTCAAGGTGAGTATAACTTCTAAACCACTTGTCCGATCAACTTGGTAATATCTGAGAGGATTTCTTTCACTGAGAGGATTCAGAAAATATGGTCATTTGATGATTTATCTTTATTCAGTAAAAAATTGTCAATTTGGCCAAATTTCCAAAATTGAAATTTTCAAGGTCGATGCGCGACCCCTAAATATTGATCGATTTTGGTAAAAATGATGTCAGTGTACTTCCACTGAACCGAATCATGGGAAAAACGTTGACCAGCTATAATTTTAAAAAAAAAGTGAAAAGTGATCCACCCTACTGTACATGGACCACGCCCCTACACATACCTCATAATTATACCATTTTTCGATGTCATCACTTACGATATATATAAATTTCACCCTTTCCCAACACCCTACCAAAACAACTCTAATGTCTATCGATTGTATTTACCCACCGTACCACCTTACCTTTTCCTCACCAAAGATCTGTCAGCCTATTCTATGATGTCAGATAGCTACGTCAGGCATTGCCGATTCCCGCAACCAAATAAACAACTCGTTTGCCCTCCACTCAAACCAGTTATTCTTCCGTCTACTAGGTCTTGCTTTATCGACTTAATTCGTGACCGGCATGCCCCGGTATGTTCATTTACAAAATTTAATTCCCCTAAAACCGTCCAACTACGAATTGGACCAGACATATGGGTTTCTCTCGCGAACAGGACTGCCGCTACTCTCGAGTATATTTGTGGTGAAAAGATCGTTCTGGGAACAAAGAAAAACAAGAGACACCGAACGACATGAAACTATTTATGCACGAGCAAGAGTGCGTACCCAGACTACGTGAACTAGACTTAACCACCTGACTTATGTTGTGCATATAAATCTGTATTACAAAACCCATAGTTATCATCTAGTTAGCATTAGTTAGGGTGTTACATTATTATATTAATATCATTTGACAGGAGAGAGCCCTGTAAAAATGAACCATAAATAATTACCATATTCCTATACTATCTTATTCTTCATGTAATTCTTGTATTCATTTATATAGCTCTTGTATCCATTTTAGAAAAAAAAAAGTATCCATTTTAAAAATTTATGTGTTATATGGTTCATGTATTTATATAATCCTGTATATTCTTATATATTTAACTTTATATAATGCCTATACTCATATGTATGTACGTGTGTGTATTCATTTTTACATAAGGACCAAACTCGCCCGACGCGAGTTTGAGAAATTTTTTTGATTTGCTTTCTACTTTGCGAAATAATTGGTGACCTGTTGTGTTTTAAAATCTCATAATCATTTTTTTAGATTTCGCTTAATAAGGAATCCTGCTTAAGCTTTGCAATGTTCATATTTTGTAAACATTCTCTTTCGTTATAAAAGATGAGATCATGTCTTGCCTAAGCATTTAAATTGTACATCTTAAACCTTAAAATTTTACTCATATGCATATTTTAGTGTAAAGATGCATAGTCCGATTTCCACTTTAAGTTAACTTGGCAGATCATAACATCAGATCTGAAAAGTCGTGGTTTAAGATAAAAATATGGTTTCATCAAATATTTTGTTTACTCGTTCAAGCCTTACCCCAGCTAAAAAATTTACTTTATTTTCGAATATTGTGCAAAAATAATGCAGCCTTTTTAGCATTTAATAATAATGATGTTAGCAGTTTTGGGGTATATAAACCCCAGTACAAATCTTCCATTGTCATTCAGAAGCTAATTCAGAGGCTGAACACAACCTGTACATTTTAGCAGTATATTACAGTAAAAGATAGTCTTTATCTTATCCTTCGAGCCTTGTTCTCTTCAGAAGAACTTAGTCATTAAACTTTCCGGATACGCTATAAGAAGAGTCCAGACTCTTCAGAATTTTAAGTAAGTCTACCAGAGTCCTCCGAGCCACTGTAGAAGAATTCGGAGAGTAATATAGAAGAAAACTACTGCAAGTCACACACTGTTGCTGCCACCTAACTAGAACCCCGTCGACTTCGAACCAACCCAGGCCATAGACGGAGGGGTTAACATATATATATATATATATATATATATATATAAAGAGAGAGAGAGAGAGAGTATGTATATATATACAGTACTGGCCAAATTACTAGGAATTTTTTTAAAATTTCATTTTTTGGTATAAAATGTTAAATTAAACCAATTTTAAACGTTGAAAAGTTATTTATTTCTACACAAGAATACATGGTCATTATTTAGCAATAGTTTAGTACTTAGTTTGACCCACCTTAGCTGCCATAATGGCTGCGACACGCTTCGGCATGCCATGAATCAATTTTTTGCATAATTCTTTAGTCGAACGAAGCGTGTTTGTTCGTCAGTTGTCGTTTGGTTGTCGTGCGATGCGGTTGTGTTTCTCTTTCTTTTACGTGTCATTGTAACTACCGTTTAATTTAAATAGTGTATTTACCCAATTTCGGCAATTATTTGTTACAGTTTTTAAGTGAATTTGAAAATGGGGCGAAAGAATGACTTGAGTCCACGGAAAATTGGGCAAATACAGGTTTTATTAACTTCTTCTACATTTAAACAAAAGGAAATCGCTGCCAAACTCCATGTTTCACCACAGTCAGTACTTCGTATTAAGAAAAAAATGGTATTTGGAGAAAATGTAGGCCCCAAAAGGGTTGGAAGATGCGGCAGAAAAAGGGTAACGACTCCAAGAACTGATAGACAGATTGCAATTTTGTCTCTTAGAAATAGAAGAGCTACTTGCAAAAACATTTCCAGTAGTCTAGCGGCTGATGGCATCAATATTAGTCGTAGAACAGTCAACAGGAGGCTTCTAACTGCCGGATTCAAAGCCTACCGCCCAAGGAAGAAGCCCAGGCTCACTGAGGCTATGAAGAAGGCACGTTTTGCATGGGCAAAGGAACACATTAACTGGACTAGTGAGGATTGGGAACAGGTAAGAATAATATTTAACATTAAATAGAATGTTAATACAGTAAATACAGTGTGCATAGAAGTGTATTTACAGTACGTGATAAAACTGCAGTATAAATATCTGTAAAGCAGCAAGTCATACTGTACTTCGTTTTAGCTGTACTTCATACGCTATGCACTGACTCTTTCACAGGGCTTTCTTTGATTGCAGGTGGTGTTCTCCGATGAGTCAACGATTGCCGTGCTTGACGATCGTGTTCAAAGTGTAAGAAGGAGGCCTGGAGAAGAATTTTTGCCTGAGTGTCTGATGAAAACGGTGAAATTTCCACAAAAGATCATGGTTTGGGGAGCAATTTCTGTGCATGGAACTAGTCGTTTGAGCATTGTTGAGGGGAATATGAACCAAGTCAAGTATATAGAAGTACTAAGAAGACGTCTACTGCCTCAAATAAGGGAATGGTATGGTAATAGACGTTGGATTTTTCAACAAGACTCAGCTCCATGTCACACGGCAAAGTCGGTTAAAAAATGGTGTCATGAAAATAGTGTTCGGTTGCTCCCATGGGCTGGAAATTCTCCAGACATGAACCCAATCGAAAGTTTATGGTGTATTTTAAAGGACGTAATCCATGAAACGCCGATAACAACAAAACACCAACTCATAGAGCGACTTATTCAAGTCTGGTTTCACTCTACACGTATTAAGGAATTATGCAAAAAATTGATTCATGGCATGCCGAAGCGTGTCGCAGCCCTTAAGGCAGCTGAGGGGGGTCAAACTAAGTACTAAACTATTGCTAAATAATGACCATGTATTCTTGTGTAGAAATAAATAACTTTTCAACGTTTAAAATTGGTTTAATTTAACATTTTATACCAAAAAATGAAATTTTTAAAAAATTCCTAATAATTTGGCCAGTACTGTATATATATATATATAGAGTATGTATATATATATATATATATATGTATATATATATATATATATATACGTATATATATATATATATATATATATATATACATACTCTTTATATATATATATATATATATATATTAATTAAATGCATGGCACCCCCGTCAAGTACTTGCAGTCGCTTTGTAGGGAAATTTGCCGCCTTCGCGTTTACACGTGGTGCTCAAGTATGGAAGTCCTGAGGAACGAGTTAGAACGTGAGAGGGAGGTCAGGGTGAGGCTTCAAGAAAGCGTGATGCTCCTGACGGCAAAATTAGAATCCCTTGAGACTCCAGTTAGGAACCCTCCTGCCTCAGTTTCTATTAATAATATAAATAGTACGAATATCCCTCTCTCTACTCCTAGTTCCCAACCCTTCGTTCGTGTGTGTTATGGAGCCCCATTGAGAAAACCTAAGACATGTCTATCAGTAGTAATAAGCAATAAGTTTTCTGTTTTAGGTTTCGAAGAAGCTGATGAACCGGAAATATGAATCGTTGACGATTCCATTGTTCGAGGGCAGCTGGAGGAATTCTGTGGGAGAAACCCTCGTCGTAGGCGCCGTTACTGCTACCCTGGTGCAAGGGTGGACGATATAACTAATACTGTTGACCATTTTACAGAGGGTTCTGACGAGGACACAACGTATGTTATTCATGTCGGTACTAATGACGTTTTAAATTCTAGATCGGAAGAACTGCTGGATAGGTACAGGGACTTACTACAGCGACTAAAGTAGAAAACTAAGAAGATTGTCTTAACAGGTATACTTCCTCGAATTATCCAACGTAACGATTTCTACAGCAAGGCGAACTATATTATCAATAACCTAAAGTCTCATTGCCAACAGGAAGGAGTGCATCTTGCGAATTTTTGGAACAGTTTCTACGGCAGGAGGGACTTGTTCCTCGGGGATAGACTTCATCTTAATGACGTTGGAGCCGCCCGTTTAGGAAGACTATTTCATAATACTGTCTCTTCTTTTCAGGCTGCCGTAACTCGAACGGTCCCAGCGTAAATTCCACAAATTTCCCCTGCGTTCGCGAAGGTGTCGCAGTTACAAACAATTTGAAGGTTCTATCCTTAAATGCTCGTAGCCTACGAAATAAAATAAGCGATTTTTTTTCTTTAATTGCTTGTAAAGACTATGATGTAATTGTGATAAATGAATCGTGGCTTAGCACTGAAACACGTGACTTTGTAGGGGAGTATCAAATTAAAGGTTATAGACTTTTTGTTAAAAACAGAATAGGTAGGGGAGGAGGCGGTGTTATGTGTATATCAAAGATAATATTTCGAACGTTAGAGAAGTAAAGCACAAAATTCCAGAACCGATAGATTAGACTATAGCAGAACTTAAATTCAACGATTTCAAACTTGTTGTTGCGGTTATATATAGGCCCCCTAATCAAGAATTTGATACGGACGAAGCGTTATATCGTGAACTAAAGCGAATAATGGGTAGTGAGCAGGCTTTAGTTATGGGTGACTTTAATTGCGCGAACGTGAATTATGATACAATGCAGGGAGACACGGAAGGTAATCGTTTAGTTAATTTTCTCGAGGTTAGCTTTCTTATTCAAAAGGTTGGGGAACCTACGAGGTTCGACAGTATTTTAGATTTAGTAATAACTACGGACGATAGGCTAATCACTGTTCTTCAAGTAAGAGAACCGTTAAGCAATAGCGATCACAATATGGTAGAGTTTGTCCTGTCAGTAAGTCACTCGAAACCAGCTAACTCGACTAAAATTCCTGAAACATTATAACATTATAACAATATATATTATATATAGAGTATGTGTATATATACAGGGCGTCCCAAAAAAATGTATACACACTTTAAATACTTATAAAGGCAGTGTTTATTAAAATACATTTCATTTTCAAAATGTAATAGAATCTACAGACATTATTTAATTGTTTTGTCAACGCGTGTTTTTAAACTGACGTCCGTTCTGGTCCAGGCACTGCTGATAACGCGAAGCAATGGAATCGCAAACATCACGAAACATTTCGTTTGGTATTTGTGTGCATTCTCGTTCAATGGCTGCTCTCAATTCAGCGACTGTTGCAGGTTTTATAGCGTAGACTTTGTCTTTTAAGTATCCCAATAAAAAAAGTCTAGTGGTGTGAGGTCTGGTGAACGCGGAGGGTATTCTACGAAACCCCTTCGTCCAATCCACATCCACATCGTGCCAAGTACCACTCGCAATACTCCACTCTTCGGTCCGGATCATCTTCATTAATAGCATGGACTAATCTTGGAATGTAACTTTTCCATTGAGAGCGCTTCAAAATGCGTTGGACAGACGATTCTGAAATTCCTACCTCACGACTCGCTTGCCGCACAGATTTTCTTGGACTTTGGTGATACGTTTCCAGTACTCTTTCTTGCTTTGTGGGGCTTGTCGATGTCCGTGGTCTTCCGGAACGCTTCTTGTGGACATTCTGAACAGTTCCATCGGCTTCAAACTTATCTCTAATTCGAGTGATGGTAAGTCGCGTTGGTGGATCTGTTTGAAACTCCCTCCTAAACTGTCTTTGCACTTCAACTGCGTTTTCACACTTCCAGTAGAATTTTCGAATGAATTTCCTTTGTTCAAAGCTTAGTCTGACTGCCATTATTAATTCTAATGGGTTTAACTTGGAAAGAAAGAAACATCAATTGAGCTATCAGCTGTTAAAGTGTGTATACATTTTTTTGGGACGCCCTGTATATATATATATATATATATATATATATATATATATATATATATAGTATTATATATAATATATATATATATATATAGTATGTATGTATGTGTGTATATATATATATATATATATATATATATATATATATATATTATATATATATATATATATAGTATGTGTATATATATGATCAGTCTTTCCTTGCGAACAAACGTGTTTTATCGAGTGTCCAGTGTTATGAATTGAATAAGTGGTTTTCGTTGAAGTGTTTTAAAAAAAAATAGTGTTCGGTGCATTCATAACTAAATTACTTCGTGCTACTAATCATTCATTAAAGAATATATTTCATTTATTGACGTTATTCAGTACTCTATTATTTGATCAAACCTAGTCTACTGCACGTGGCTTGCCTTGTTTGTTTTTCAAATCTATCAGAAAACGTGGTCATAAGGTTCACTTTTCTTTCCTTCGAGAGGTCAGGTAGTCTGGTCACACACCGTGTGAAAAAAAAGAAAAATGTCGGGTCGAATCGCGGACAGATAAGTATTATAAATACTCTTCGTTTACAGATCTTTTGTCGGTAGCTTAATTCTATATTCATTTAGTATAAATTTGTTACAAGAACATTTTTCTGCGTTTCACGAACGCGCTAGACCTACGTTGTAATTTATTTATTTCCAAACGCTCGTTTTTCGTTTTTTTGTTTTTTGTTGTTTAACTAATTAAAAGCATGGCACCCCCGTCAAGTACTTGCAGTCGCTGAGAAGGGAAATTTGCCGCTTACGCGTTTACAATGGCTAATAATAATAGAACAGTTTGCAGGTGGTACTCAAGCATGGAAGTGCTGAGGAACGAGTTAGAACGTGAGAAGGAGGCCAGAGTAAGGCTTGAAGAAAGCGTGATGCTCCTGACGGCAAAATTAGAATCACTTGAGACTCCAGTTACGACCCCTCCTGCCTCAGTTTCTACTAATAATATAAATAGTATTAATAACCCTCTCTCTTCTCCTAGTTCCCAACCCTTCGTTCGAGTGCGTAATGGAGTCCCATTGAGAAAACCTAAGCCATGTCTACCAGTAATAACAAACAATAAGTTTTCTGTTTTAGGTTTCGATGATGCTGATGAACCGGAAATACGACTCGTTGGCGATTCCATTGTTCGAGGGCAGCTGGAGGAATTCTGTGGGAGAAACCCTCGTCGTAAAAGCCGTTACTGCTACCCTCGTGCAAGGGTGGAGGATATAACTAATAGTATTGACCAATTTACAGAGGGTACCTCCGAGGACACAACGTATGTTATTCATGTCGGTACTAATAACGTTTTAAATTCTAGATCGGAAGAACTGCTGGATAGGTAGAGGGACTTACTACAGCGATTAAAGGAAAAAACTAATAAGATTGTTTTAACAGGTATACTTCCTCGAATTATCCAACGTAACGATTTCTACAGCAAGGCGACCTATATTAACAATAACCTAAAGTCTCTTTGCCAACAGGAAGGAGTGCATTTTGCGAATTTTTGGAACAGTTTCTACGGCAGGAGGGACTTGTTCCTCGAGATGGACTTCATCTTAATGACGTTGGAGCTGCGCGTTTAGGAAGACTATTTCATAATACTGTCTCTTCTTTTCAGGCTGCCGTAACTCGAACGGTCCCAGCGTAAATTCCACAAATTTCCCCTGCGCTCGCGAAGGTGTCGCAATTACAAACAATTTGAAGGTTCTATCCTTAAATGCTCGTAGCCTACGAAATAAAATAAACGAATTTTTTTCTTTAATTGCTTGTAAAGACTATGATATAATTGCGATAAATGAATCGTGGCTTAGCACTGAAACACGTGACTTTGTAGGGGAGTATCAAATTAAAGGTTATAGACTTTTTGTTAAAAACAGAATAGGTAGGCGAGGAGGCGGTGTTATGTTGTATATCAAAGATAATATTGCGAACGTTATAGAAGTAAAGCACACAATTCCAGAACCGATAGATTCGACTATAGCAGAACTTAAATTGAACGATTTCAAACTTCTTGTTGCGGTTATATATAGGCCCCCTAATCAAACAGCTGATACGGACGAAGCGTTATATCGTGAACTAAAGAGAATAATCGGTAGTGAGCAGGCTTTAGTTATGGGTGACTTTAATTGCGCCAACGTGAATTACGATACAATGCAGGGAGACGCGGAAGGTAATCGTTTAGTTAATTTTCTCGAGGATAGCTTTCTTATTCAAAAGGTTGGGGAACCTACGCGGTTGGACAGTATTTTAGATTTAGTAATAACTACGGATGATAGGCTAATTACAGATCTTCAAGTAATAGAACCTTTAAGCAATAGCGATCACAATATGGTAGAGTTTGTCCTCTCAGTAAGTCACTCGAAACCAACTAACTCGACTAAAATTCCTAACTTTCAGCACTCAGACTTTTGTAAATTTCGAAATAAATTGTCACTCGTCAATTGGGAAAACGTAATGGGGAACTCCAACGCAAAACTAATGTGGGAATCGTTCTAAACAGTATTAGGACTATAAATGAGGAATGTGTATTAAGCGTGCGAAAATAAACAACAAGCCCTTGTGGTTTACTTCTAGAGTAGAAGACATTATAAAGAGTAGAGATAGGGGTTATAGGCTACATAAGTGCGATAAAGACAATTTGTGGTTACGAAACAACTACATATCTCTAAGGCATGAAGCGAAAAGTGTAATAAAAAAGTCCAAGCGCGAATTTGAAATCTCCATAGCTCGTGACGGGAAAGAAAACTCCAATCGATTCTTTCAATACGTCAACTACAGAAATCCAGTAAAAAGTTTCTTGGGACCGTTGAAAAATGTTAACGGAGATCTAGTTTCTGAAAACAAGGAAGTGGCTACCATGCTAAACGAATTTTTTACGTCAGTTTTTACAAGAGAAGATGTAACGAATATCCCTACGGTCATAGACATAATACCTTTTGATAATGGTAATATTTTGGATAATATTGTGGTTATTGAAGGGAAGGTAATGCGCTATATTGATAAAATGAAAACGCGTAAATCACCGGGGCCGGATTCCATATATCCCATACAACTAAAAGAATTAAAAGATAGCATTGTTGTGCCGCTAACAAAGATTTTTAATGCGTCTATTTCTGAGGGGTGCGTACCAGATAATTTCAAGTTAGCAAACGTAATACCTATCTTTAAGAAAGGCGATAAAGGTGCGGCGGGAAATTATAGGCCAATCAGTTTAACGTCTGTTGTAGGTAAGCTACTGGAATCAATAATTAGGGATCGTATAGTCGAACACTTAGAATTGCATAAACTAGTTAGAAATACGCAGCACGGTTTTAGGCGAAACAAATCTTGCTTAACTAATCTTTTAGAATTTTTCAAAGCGTGGTTGACGTTTACGATAGTCATCGGGCGGTTGATGTAGTGTATTTAGATTTTCAAAAAGCGTTTGACACCGTGCCGCACAAAAGACTCATTGAAAAAACTAAGGCTCATGGAATCAGGGGTGTAGTAATAAATTGGCTAGAAGAGTGGTTGCGAGGTAGGAAACAGAGGGTGGTCGTTGATGGAGCGGAGTCGTGTTGGGCTAATGTAGCGAGTGGCGTTCCTCAGGGTTCTGTATTGGGCCCCTTGCTTTTTCTTATATATATTAACGATTTAGATGTCGGCCTAGTCAGTACAGTTTCAAAGTTTGCGGATGACACGAAGCTGGGTGGTAGGGCGATTAATGACGAAGATAGAGGTAAAATCCAGGAAGATCTGAATAAAATCGTTGATTGGTCAGTCACATGGCAAATGAGATTTAACGTTGATAAGTGCAAAATTTTGCATATAGGTTCGCGTAACGGTAATTTTGCGTATAGTATGTCAGGGAAAGATTTAACAAGCGTAGAGCAGGAAAAAGATTTAGGAGTTATAGTCACTGGTGATTTAAAAGTAGCGAAACAAAGTACAGCAGCGGTCAATAAGGCGAACAAAGTGTTAGGTTTTATAGCTCGAATTTTGAGTACAAATCGCGCGATATTATAGTTCCTCTTTATAAATCATTAGTTAGACCCCATTTGGAGTACGCGGTCCAATTTTGGAATCCGCATATGCGCAAAGATATAGACAAAATCGAAAGAGTTCAAAGACGAGCAACTAAGATGATTCCGTCGCTTAGGTCAAAGTCGTACGAGGATAGGCTTAAGGAGTTAAAATTGACTACACTCGAGACTAGGAGGCTAAGGGGTGATCTAATCCAGGTTTTCAAAATTATGAATGGGTTCGATAACGTAGATAGAGATAGCTTTTTCGAAATATCTCAATATAATAGGACTAGAAATAACGGGTGTAAGTTGACAAGTAGAAGGTTCGAGACAGCAGTTGCCAAAAACTTTTTTACGCATAGAATAGTAAATAGCTGGAATAGTTTGCCGGTAGAAGTAATTAGTAGCACGTCTATAAACATGTTTAAAAATCGATTAGACGCATATGTTGATAGATTGGGTATAGTTTAAGGTAGTAAAATTAAGGCTTTGTGGTGATAGATCCCACAGCTCAACACAAGTGTTGTGGGATATAGGGAGGCAGCATCTTGGGTTAGGGGATACTCTCTGTCCTTACACACCTTTAAGAGAGATTCCTCTGCCGAGCGGTGCCCCCCATAGTACTGTGAGGTATTGAAAAACTCATGATCTTCACTTGCCCCACAAACACCTTGAAATGGGAGACCCAAAATGGGTGCACACACATTTCTACATTACTGTACAGTCTTTACAGCCACACCTACACTTTTCCTCCTAAGTTATATATTGTAATGTATATGGTTGTAAATTTTGACTTGGTCCGCAATCGATATGGACCGTGACTTATTTTTGGTTGGCAAGGTACTAGTATTGATGGATACCGTAATGAAATTGACTGGATTCTTTGGATCTGATATATTTGCATGTCGGTTATAAATAGATATAGAGTGTAACATATTTGTGGATAGTCTATTATGACTTGATCCTCTGGATCCAGAGATTCTATCTTTAGTTTTAAATCGATAATTAATTAGTTTTAAATTGATAATTATTTAGTTTTGTAAAAATTGGTCGTTGCCAATGTACAGGCAGTTCTTACATAAATTTCTTATGTTCTTGTGGTTCGGAACCCACGTAAAATTGTATGTCCCCTCCGCCACCACGGAGGACATACACAATACACAATTACGAACACAGTTAGGTAGACCAGCCATGAGTGGATCCTAGGGTCTTTGTTGGTCTGAAATATTATAACATTATAACATATATATAGAGTATATATTATATATATATATATATATATATATATATATATATATATATGGGAATGAACTCAGAGTGGTTCCCTGAGTTTTTTATGATACACACAGACCGTGCATGGAACAAGGAACTCTTCTGGGATAATTAAATCCACTATAGTCCGAATAAGTAATGGTAAATGACAAATACCATAGTTTTTCTTTTTCATGATGTAAGCCCGACGTGGGCAACGGGTCTCTCGCAAAGAGGTCCCATAAATATAGCTTCCCTCACCAGCTATCTGCAAAGCAGACAGGATCCAGCTTTGGGACATGCATCTAGGGTTTAAAGCAGCATAGTCCCACTACATTTAGAACCTCAATATAAGTAAAAGACTCATTGCATTCACGTCGGATTGAATAAATCAAAGAAAAAGGGGTAACTATTATATTTTTAGCCAAAACCAAAACTTAAACCTCAACTGGCAGAATTGAGCGTCCACTTTTCAAGGCACATAACATGTCCGTTTCATGATGGGAATGAACTCAGAATGGTTCCCTGAGTTTTTTATGATACACACAGACCGTCGGGCTTGCATCATGAAAGAGAAAAACTATGGTATTTGTCATTTACCATTAATTATTCGGACTATAGTGGATTTAATTATCCTAGAAGAGTTCCTTGTTCCATGCACGGTCTGTGTGTATCATAAAAAACTCAGGAGACCATTCTGAGTTCATTCCCATCAAGAAACGGACATGTTATGTGCCTTGAAAAGTGGACGCTCAATTCTGCCAGTTGAGGTTTAAGTTTTGGATTTGGCTAAAAATATAATAGTTACCCCTTTTTTCTTTGATTTATTCAATCCGACGTGAATGCAACGACTCTTTTACTTATATTGAGGTTCTAAATGTAGTGGGGCTAGGCTGCTTTAAACCCTAGATCCATGTCCCAAAGCTGGATCCTGTCTGCTTTGCAGATAGCTGGTGAGGGAAGCTATATTTATGGGACCTCTTTGCGAGAGACCCGTTGCCCACGTCGGGCTTGCATCATGAAAAAGAAAAACTATGGTATTTGTCATTTATCATTACTTATTCGGACTATAGTGGATTTAATTATCCCAGAAGAGTTCCTTGTTCCATGCACGGTCTGTGTGTATCATATATATATATATATATATATATATATAGGGTATGTATATAAATATATATATATATATATATATATATATATATATATACAGGGTGGGCCAAAATTCTGGATCCATAGGAAAATATTTTTTTTAATACATAAATTACAACAAATGGTAAATACTTAAAATAAATATCAACTTTAACTCGTAAATTTGTATCCGTGATACTGTACAGTGGTTCGTACTCCAGTATAAACAACAAATTATAACAAATGCTCAAATTGGCGGCCTCTGACATAGAGACACTTAGGGATGGAATTTATGATTTTTAATAATTCTTCGAATTGAAGTTCTCGAGATGCGTGTTTCGTTTGATAATCTTCTTGTTGACTTTACTGGACTATTCGTTAAAGTTTCACATACGATTGCAGAGGTATTTTCATCAGTTGCAGTTTTTGGACGACCAGAACGCCGTCGATCATGTACACTTCCTGTTTCTTTGAAACGTTTAAACAACTTGCCAACAGTCGCATGTGTTACTGGATGCTTATCAGGATGATTTCTATTGAATTCGGTAGCAACTTCTCTGTGTGTAGCGCCCTGTCTTGCGTACATGAGCACAAGTTCTACCCGGTCTTCTGTTGTTAGATTCGAAGCCATTTCTGGGCTGAAATAAAAAAGTATTGAGTATTTATACTGGAGTACGAACTACTGTACAGTATCACGGATACGCATTTACGAGTTAAAGTTGATATTCATTTTAAGTATTTACCATTTGTTGTAATTTATGTATTAAAATAAATATTTTCCTATGGATCCAGACTTTTGGCCCACCCTGTATATATATATATATATATATATATATATATATATATATAGAGAGAGAGAGAGAGAGAGAGAGAGAGAGAGAGAGAGAAAGAGTATGTACAGTATATTAGGGTGGTCCTTAAAAATGAACTTTTGAATTTTCACGCTCCCAACCCGTGAAAAGATTGTAATCCTACTAAAGACACTTACGAAGAATTTTTTTGAACCTACCTCTATTATAAGGAGTCGCGCAAAGCCGTTGCACTTCCCAACAAAAGAGTCCCAGTCTGTCCTGGTGCGTTGGTGTGTTCGGTTCTGTCGGAAATTGAATTCTTGTTTTTTGATGTAGCGGTTAATGAACATGTTCAAGTTAAAACATTACATATGTTATTTATTTTATCATTATCATTATTTATAGTTATTTTTATTACAATTAGTTCAATGAACATACTGTAACTACATTTAAAAAATTAAAATACATTCTTCCACTTATTAATAGTGATGAACATTTCGTAAACCTAAGTATTCATTTATTAATTTCATAATTATATAATGGCACCATAGTCTGCATGTATGATATTTACTTAATCGAAAGTACCTCACTAAGTCACGTGTAAATTCAGTAAGCATTCCAGTCTCATGGTAAAGTGAATATTTGCGGATTATCATGGGAGTTTTGTTTATGTTGTGGATGTATTAATATCAACAATTATGAGTCGGAGATCATTATTTGGTTATTGACTTTTATTGTGTGAGTTATCTAATCGGAATTTTTAAAATTGCCTTCGAATGGTGAAGTGTTATCAGTATTCCTTCACCTTCATCAAAATGAAAAAAGAACTGTAAAAGATAGTTTGAAAGAGGTACTTCTGGACGTAGAAAAGTTTTGGAATCGAGCGCGAATTCCTATCAAATGCACAGACCACTCAATGGAAAAGTTAAATGAATTATTTGTTAAGTGGCAGAGACTAAAGAAAAGCATGAAAAGGTCAGAAACGCAGATCAAAAACGAAGAGGAATTCACGAGAGAATCAAAAAACCTTTTTGATATCGCTCATGAAAACGCACTTGCCATGATAAAACTTCCTGAAGATCGAGCTTTCTTGTTGGCTCAAAGAGAACCTGGTCGCAAAGGATCTATGGCTGGGATTGATATGGTCCTTGTTCGGAAGGAGGAAGCGGCTATCAAATGGAGGCTCAAATATGCGGAATATCAGGCTGCTGTGACTTCCCGGGACAAAGCAAAAACCTCACCTGCACATTTGGAAAGCTCTTCCAGTGAAAATAACAGTAGTGTTTCCAGTGATGCCGAGGAATCGGGTACAGAGAAGGAAGAATTCGGTGCAGTAGCAGGTGGTTCTTCACATCCAAAGCGTCGACGTGCAACGAACGCTATCATGACTCCTAATCTAGCATCAACCCTTGATCGCACGAATGTTAGTGATCGGTCAGCAGCTTTCGTGTTGGCAGCTACTGGACAGGGACTTGGTCATGACGTATCGGAACTAGTTATTAACCGTTCTAGTGTGAGGCGGTATAGACAGCAGCATCGCTCTTTAACGGCTCAACACATAATGGAAGAGTTCAACACTGATTGTCCTATCATTGTTCATTGGGATGTAAAAATTCTCCCGGACCTCACTGGTCAAGCCAACGTCCATCGTCTCCCTGTCTTAGTCTCCAACAAAGACACGTGTCAGCTCCTTGGTGTTCCAAAACTCTCTTCCTGAACAGGAGAAGAGCAATCTCAAGCTATTGTGAACCAGCTCCAAAAGTGGGGGCTTGAGCAGTCCGTTGTTGGGATGAGTTGTGACACTAACGCTTCAAATACTCGCCATCGCGCAGGAACTTGCGTTCTCCTCGAGCAAAAACTAGGGAAAAACCTCATGCATTTTCCACGCCGTCATCATATTATGGAATTGGTGTTTGGAGCTGTTTTCGGGTCTTATTTTGGAGCACCTTCTGGCCCTCAAGTACCTTTATTCATGCGCTTCAAGAAGTTTTGGCCTCAAATTGATCAGTCCAGATATAAGACGGCTGCAGATGACATCGACAACGAAGAGAAGAGGTCATTAACTTCTTTTGCGTGCAAGATGCTACAGGAAGGAACAGTTCGAGATGATTACAAAGAATTCCTGGAGCTGGCATTTCTTTGTTTGGGCCATAACTCTTGGGATGGAAAAGAAATTCGCTTTAAAACTCCAGGAGCTATGCATCACGCCCGATGGATGGCTAAGGTTCTCTACTCCATCAAGGTATGGTTGTTTCAGAGTCAATTTCAACTAACTACCAAAGAAGAAAGGGCCCTAAACGAAATTTCTTTCTTTGCTGTCCGAATTTACATGAGAGTATGGTTTCGTGCTTCTGTTTCTGTATCTGCTCCGCATGAAGACCTTATTCTCCTTAAGAAACTTCAAAGATACCCAAATAAGATAATCGCAGAAGCTGCCATTAGAAAATTCAGCTCACATCTCTGGTATCTGTCAGAGGAAATACTGCCCCTTGCATTATTCTACGAAGACGTTCCTGTAAGAGTTAAGCGAGAGATGGTTCAGGCCATGAGGACCAAAGAAGAAAGTGATGATTGTCCAAAGCGGATCGAGCTTCCACATAATGCTCAGGTCGTCAGCCTTGTTGACTTAACATCGAAAAACTCAGTTAAGTTTTTCAGAAGTTTGGACATTTCAGACGAATTCCTTAATGAAGATCCTATATTCTGGACTGTTCATGATAGTTACAAATATGCATGTAGCATTGTGAAAGGTATAAAAGTTGTTAATGATAATGCTGAACGAGCAGTGGCCCTCATTGAACAGTTTAATTGCCGATTAACTCACGACGAGGAGCAACTGCAGTATCTGATGCAGGTTGTCGCTAATCATCGTCGAAAATATCCTGACAGCAGAAAATGCACACTTGAGTCCAATATCCAATAACACTTTTTTTGTAATATGAAAAATATGTTGCTTTGGTTTCTTGTAACATTAAAAATATTTTGTTTTTATTTCTTGTAATATGAAGAACATATTGTTTTTGCTTATCATGTTTTGGGATGTTATGTTTTTTGGAAAGAACACTTAGTTTTATGATCCTACTTTACATGGAGATTTATTTAAATTTTGGTAGCATATTTGAGATACCGCGAAGATTATTTATGTTTATTTTCTTAAAGTATTCATCACTTATATTTTTTTATTAGTCATCCTTCATTTTAGTTTCCGTTTGATAAAATTTTAAAAAATTACCCATGAAATACAAAACTTCATTAAGCCTGGGCAACCCCTAAATATTCTTTAAAATATAAGAAACTCTATGAGATAAGTCCTTTTATTCAAGAGTACCTAATTACGGGTTGGGAGCCTGGAAAATTTAATATCGAAATTTTTTTATATTTGTAAGAACCACCCTAATGTGTATATATATATATACACACATATATATATATATAGAGTATATATATATATATATGTATATATAGAGTATGTATATATATATATATATGTATATATATATATATATATATATATATATATATATAATATATATATATATATATATGTGTATAGAGTATGTATATATATATATATGTATATATATATATATATATATATATATATATATATATATACAGTATATATATATATATATATATATATATATATATATATATTATTTTTTTTTTTTTTTTGTTGTACTTAATTAATTTTCCTAATACTGTACATTATTAAATAAAATATTATACGTTAATAAAGATTTATGTCATCAAATAACCTGAATGTAGAGTAAGTCTCGTATAAATGGAATATTCTTCAAAAAGTGAAAAATTGTGCCAGGGGTAGGATGCTTTAAACAGCGAAAATAATTTACGAGAGGGTTCCTGTGTGCCATTCAAACCCCTCACAATATGTACCTTTTCAATATAAAATTTCGACCCGGCCTACTATATATATATATATATTTATTAGTGGTGGACCGGATGTCAGTTTTTCAACATTTTATTTCAGTATCCGCAGACGCGGATATTTAGTTAATCTATTAATATAATATAGAATTATGAATATATGATAGAATTTTTCAAATTTCATGATATTACTGTTATGGCAGGCAATGCATAAGAATTAAAATTAATATTAATATTTTCATTATGATGAAAATAATAACATTCTCAAGAGTTTCAGCCACAGAAAATTCAATGAAACAAGTTTCATTTAATTTTCTGTGTTACCAGGTATTTATATTTTGAGGTTTATATATTTGTGTGTTCATTAATTTAATACTTTACATGAAATGTGCATGACTAGACCTTATAAGCTACTTTATAAGCTAATTTAATTGTAAATTGCATAATTTCTTAGAGGTAATATCCGCATAACATCCGCAATCAGAAGTGCGGATGCAGATGTTAAAAATAATGCGGATATCCGCATATGCGGATGCTGATGCGGATATCGGGTCCACCACTAATATATATATATATACGCAGAAGACTGAAACACTTCTTTCGCATTCCGACCATTCTTATTTTTTGCATCTCCCTTTGGAATTAAGTGTGTGTGTGTGTGTATGTATATATATATATATATATATATATATATATATATATATATATATACAGGGTGTCCCATAAGTCCGGCATCATAGGAAAAATAATAAAAAAAGGCAAAACAAAAGCTTTTATTTACAGAACGTGCTCAATGTGTCCACCATTGTTTTATTGTTCTGTAGCCCATTCACAAAATTCCATCCGCCGGTCGGGATCATCTTCGCTGCTTAATTTCTGTAGGATCTGAAGTTTATATGGATGCCATTTGTGAGCCTGAAGAATGCGATGGATGCTACTTTTCGACACTCCTGTCTGGGCGGACAATCGCCGAAGAGACTTATTGGGACTTCTGTTAAAATGAGCCAGGATAGCAGTCGCTGCATCATCGTCAGTGGACCTCCCTGAAGGTCCACTGCGTGGTTTATCTTCTATGGATCCCGTTTCCTTAAACTTTGCAACAAGTCTGCTAACACAACTCTGTGTTATTGGCTCGCGGTCTGGATGCAGTCTGTTAAATTCAGCAGCGGCCTCTCTTTGACTCCGATTTCCTATGAGTAGAATTATCTGGATTCGTTCTTCCTTGCTCAGAGACATTATGGCCTGTAGAAAGAAAAAAATATGAATTATGGTTTGTAGAAACAGAAAAATATGAATTTCTCCTATGATGCCGGACTTATGGGACACCCTGTATATATATATATATATATATATATATATATATATATATATATATATGTGTGATATATATATACATGTGTGTGTATGTGTGTGTATGTGTGTACATGATATGATTGTGTGCGGATCGTGACATGGCTGTGTTCCTGCAGACATAAAGCTGTTCAAGCCAACACTATTCAAAAGCCTGTCAGGAGGAGAGGGGAAAGCTAGTATGATATTTTACTTCAAGAAATTGTAGTGAGAGGAGGTGACGCTCCAGTTATCCAATATACTGTATAATGCGACTGGTTGTACCGACTGGGTGTGCCCCCAAGGCATGGCTGGATTCTAAGCTAACAGTCAGTGATCCAAAGCCAACCTGGATGGCTAGGGAATGATTCGTTTTACGTCAAGACATGCCAGCGTTCTGTTCTCTCCCTCTCTCATCTCATGCTCTGATAAATACTTGTATTTTATTACCCTTTAAATACATATACACAAACATACACATATTTACATGAAAACATACTATTGTTCATATACTTACATGTGCACAAACACACTTTCATACATGTTAGGTTAGGTTACCCCTGCCCCCTTTCCTCCACCCCCTTCCTGCATAAACTGTTGCAAAGTCATGTTGTAAATCAATGTTCATCATATTGCATGCAATTGCATTTGCACTCTCCGTCTGTGCTGCTATACTACTAACACGTTACCTCAAAATCAGTTATTTCTTATACTTGTACACTGGTACTTTTTCTTCAGAACCTTGCACTGCATCTAATTTCCACCGACTTCGTACACATCAAACACTTGTCACGAAGCTTATATTTTCAATTTCTAATCTTTATTCAAGTGGGGAAACTATTTTCTTTCCTCATCACACATTTCCTTAATCGTCTCGAACAAAGCTTTTGTCCACACATTTCTCATTTCCCTAACCTATTCTGTTCATTCCCAACCACTCCATCTGTGACCCTTTTCACTTGATCTATAAGTACTATTATACACTTTGAACTCATTCCGCTTCTACATTAGGTGATGTCATCGTTTCTATACAATGGTAGAATCGCAGCAGCTTCTAATTTGTTTGCAATTCTGCCTACTTATTTGGTTATCTCACTATGTAATATATCAATGCCAACTGATTTCTGTTTTTTTAAACATGAAACTTTATTTAAAAAAGAATACAAGTGACAGAGTATTACATTTTTTTTATATTCGTTTGACATTAATATATTCACAGTACTCTCATATGAATATGCCTTTGGAACATGGAGGCTCTGTCGGCAATATTAATGGCATTCAGCTTATTTATTACAAAAATAGTGAAAGTAGCAAGTAATAATAGAGACAAGAAGAAATAATGAAAATATCAACAGTAGTAATAATAAATACAATATAAAGTTTACAAAATTTTAATTTAAATGATTTATTGTATATTTAGTAAACCATATTACATAAAACAGTGAAAGTGGCAGTACGCACTGTGAATTTTTATTTCCAGTATTACATAAAACAAGTTTTAAACGGGATTTCCTTATCCTTCTGTAAATACTTTTTTTTAAGTTGTATTAAAAGTTTTTTAATTTCCTACTAATTTTCATTAGTGCTAAAAATGCATGTTAAAAATTCCTAAGTAGGGATCCGTGATAATTATGGATAATTTAAAATAAGCGAAATGATTTAATACAAAGGATAAAAAAAACTAATTCTGCTGTGCTGAGAATAATATTAAAAGAAAACTTCTTCCAGAACAGTTTGGACTCATTAAATCAAAAAAATTGTACAAAATGTATAGTGTAAGATGATATATATTTAATTTAAAATAGCGAAATGAATTACTAAAAAGAATAAACTAATTCTACTGTTTGGAGGATATTATAAAACAGTCTTCGAGAGCAGTTTCGACTCGCTAAATGAAAAAGTATTAAAAAATTGTATAATATGATAAAATTCTTGTACTTATTCATAACAACTCTTAAAATTCTTTGGGCTCTTAGTTTTTTCAGCTTGTTGTCGTTTCTTACTTTTTTCCTTGAATTAAAACTTTGCCGTGAACTTTTTTATACTGGAAGAGGAGAATGGTGATGTATCCTTTAAAATTTCAGGATATGTTTCTCTAAATTTGTTATTTCTGTTTAACCTGAAATAAAGAAGTAAAATTCCGAGTTAGTATCACGAAATAGAAGATACATCGGCTTTACCGGCACAAATACGTAGCAATCTCTATTGAGCTAACAGTGATTGTGGTTTATTTTCGTTTGATTACAAAGAAATGAATAAATACAAATGTTTACGATACTTGACACCGATTTAAATAACTTATACTCGCATAAAATTTACCTTAAATTCGTATAAAACGTACTTGATGCAATGCATAATCGGGATTCTACGTAGTAGAGCTATGCCAAGCGCTAATTCCTATGAAAAAGTTTATCACTGCATTGTGTGATAAATAAGTCATTCTTACTTGACAAGGTTCCTTTATCGTCAAGTCTGTCGTATTTATTTATTATGTAATGAGAGAAAGATTCTTCTACTTTTCTCTCATCTTTTTGCTTCACCTAACTCCTGGAAGAAAACTACAAAAAAAACAAAATTAAAGAAACATAACTAATATTTAATGTTTTAATACAATAAAAAATGACGCGATGAACCTGATGATCCTCTTTCGTATGGGTTCTACATGCTAAAGTAACATCTACTCTCATACTGCCATTACTCGCATATTTTTAGTAGTCCTTGAAAAATGTTTGGCTCAGACCACTAATATTTTACTGTCTGACCATATATATACATGATAATGCAAGTCTCATCTGGCAATTTTTAAATTTTTTATTTTTGCTCTATTAATTACTGGTACTGAATTTGTATTTTAGGTCTGCAAAGACACAGTCAACCTATGTGTATATGAAAAAGAGCTACATTCTTTACATTTGTTCCAGAAAATTACGAGGCAGGTGGAAAACTTATGCTAATGACAAATACTAAACAAGTAAAACATACATTAAGAAAAATGAAGGGAAGAACAACTTTATTTTTACCAGATGTCCGCAAATTTGTGGTCTCTCTTCTTCGTTCATGCGAAGGGGATGCTATTTTCTCCTTTCCTAGTTAAAAGATTAATACATTTTTATTTTTTCATTTACTTCCGAAGGATTCTAAGTTAAAGTAATAAAATATGAAAAAAAAAATTTCATACACTAATATCAAACTGTCAATATGTGGGTTTTTTGCAGTTTCAAAATTTAGGAATTTGGGCAAAAAAGGAGACTTGATTCCACAAATTTAAATAGATTTTTAACCTTTATTTAACTCTTTCACTCATTTGGTACACAATTGTGTAGCTGAAATATAAACCACATTGATTATTATGCAGAGACGTCATTTGGGGGAGGGGCCGTGAGGGGCGGTCGACCCCCCCCAAGCTCACCAGGGGGGCCTCCAAGGACCTCCAAATGATAGTTTCTTAAAAAAAGGCACTTAATATTTTGCGGATTACCAATATAATGAACTGCTTACGGTTTAAAAACTTTTTAGAAAAATTTGAATAAAATAATGACAATAAATTATGACATAAAAAAAATTGAAAACGCTCTGTGGATAACGTCTGACGTCACAGTAAACAAAAAACAAATAATTTGATAGTTAACTGTAAATAACCAGTCTAGCTGATATCATTTAATAATTCTTGTTTATATTAATTTGATTACAAAGTACCCCCCGCCCCCCAAGTCAGTTTGAAGTGACGCCTCTGTACTTTATCAGCTTGACGAAGTAGACTGTACTTTCCTTCAAGTTCCTTTCCAGTATGCTGAATAGCCTGTTGATACCCCATTCTTCAGCACTTTTGGAATTTGATGAAGCTTCTCTGACTTTCTGAAGTAAAGGAAGGTAAGTACACCATTGAATTTCCTTGTAAACATTTCTTGTACTCACCTTCTCCTTTCACTTTAGCCAGAACAGAAAGTTCTCTTCTGAATGGAAGAAGTAAATGTTCCAGAAACCTCAACTCATTTCTAGTTGCATTCAAATTTCTTTAATTTTACAACTTTTTTTTTTCAAAAGTTTCTGGCTGATGTATTTTATTTGTTCAGTGGTTTTGTACAATTGTCCAACATCGTCATTGTAGTATGCACACCAGTTAATAGTTCTTCAAATAAGATCTTTTTTATCGCTTGAATTATCAAAAACTTTCACTGGCAATGAAGAAGGATCTGGGTAATTGCCACATTCTTGACTATAATTGTGATTTATATTTGAACAATTTTTCATGTGCTTCCTAATTGTTTGAGCCAAAAACACTTCTTTACATTTAGTACAAATGTTAAAATTCCCTTCACCACAGTTTCTCTCTCGTCATGAATCTTACTGAGAAATGCCTTCGCTCATCAAAGTGTACGTACGTACATTGCAAAAATCTCATTTCTTAACAAATTTGGGTGAGAAGACAGAAGTAACACGGATGTGGAGAACAGAAGATAGTGAAGAGAAGAAAGGGTAGAAACTAAAGCGTACACATCCATTCACATAGACATCCTGTGGAACCACCCTCCACAAGGCTAAATTCCACACCTGCAACGGTTCATACGCCATGTGTGGTTGCGCTTCCAGGCCTTGTCAAAAGCAGAAGAGTCCCGAATTTACAGACAGAATAAACCTCCTCCATTCCAACTTACCTCCAGCCACTTCTTGTGCATCACCCAGATCAAGTTCATGGTTCCTTACGCAATACGCGACCATTCACCATGTTCATCCATCTTCTCGGCTTCCCTCTCCTTGCAACATCGCATTCTCATACACTTTTTTCACAACTAAGTCGTATTCCATTCTTTCAACATGCCCAAACCACTTTAATCAATTTTCATTTATACTTACTTTAGAACACTACACCTTTCGAGAACCATACGAACCACTCTAGCAATCCAACGCTCGCCACAAACACTTCTCAGATTATCCATATCAAGTGCCCTTACTCTTCATTTCCCCTTTAATGCTATACCAATGATTCACACCTATACAAGTGTCGGTACTAACACACTTTCATGTAAGCATCTCGCAGCATCTCTATTCAATCTCCGCTTGCTCACAACCGCTTTCAGCGCACCCAACACCTTTACTCTCTTGATTCACATTACTATTAACTTCATTTGCATTCGTGTCTCTTTTGTTCAATACACATCCCAGATACTTGAAGGACTTCACTATATCTAGCGTTTCATTATTCACCATCACATGACACTCCTAATCACTCCACGATCAATAACTTGCTCTTAACCACATTCAATTTCAAAAATCTTCCGTACACTTACACAAAACTCTTAACAACCTCTTGCATATCACACTCACTTTGAGCAATTAGCTCGGCATCACCCGCATACAACATCTTCACCTCTCTTTCAAAACTCTGTCCATGAAAACATTAAAAAGAAACGAACACATCACATCTTCGACGTACACAAACACTAATATCAAACCATTCGCTCAGTTCTTTATTTACTCTCACACATGCACTCTTCCATCATAGAAACTCTTCACAGCATTCATGAGTCAACCACCAACACCGTACATACCCAAGACATGCCACAATGATTTTTAATTCACTCTATCATACGCTTTCTCAAGATCTACCATATAAAAGCAATGTACAAGTATATTTTGAAGTCGCATAATTTCTCAGTCACTTTTCTCACTGCAAATACTTGAGCCACACATCATCTTTCACCTGTGGAAAAACTACATACGCCTACACTATGTTATCGTATGTGGCACCTTTACTTCATAATTAAATACAAATTATTAATTTATTTAATTAAATAACTACAAAATTGCCTCGAGATTGGTGACAAAGCCTATTGGGAATGGAAATAATTTCCATACATAAAACCCAATATGTTGGCATTGGGCATGCATAACAACAAGAAAAACGTATTATTTAGTATCAAAATTTTCCATCGCTGACGCATGACAATTACTTCTTGAGAAGAAATAATGAAAACACAAAAAATAGACGTCTGGGGACTTTGTCCAGGGCTGTCTAGTTACGAGCGATGCTTTTAGGCAAGTTCTGAGTGAATACCTAATAATATAAAATTAATAACTCAAAAGGATACCTTCCCTTTCAACCTTTCAAATATTCCGCGCAATGATTCCTCATTTCACGAAGGTCAAGCTTGTCGCCCCTCCTCTCGAGTTGACCTGGTGAAGTAGTGAGTTGGTTTCTTGTACTCTCCACCTCACATAGCCAGGTACGCCTGGCTCATAGGGGATTGTTCTGAGCCAGGCGTCTAATTTTCTTTTGAAGATGTCCACTGCAGTACCACTCGTGTTCCTTAAGTCTTTAGGCAGCTGATTAAAGAGTTTCGGTCCTCTCACAACAAGACTATTTTCTTTCAGTGTTAATGATGTTCCCTCTCTAGCCTTTAATTTGGAAACACGACACAGTCTTCCTTTCCTACTTTCTATTGTTGTTTGTGGAGTTATAGAGTTCAGAGTAAGATTAGGGACTAGTTTCTCCATTATTTTCCAAGTGTAAATAATGGTGTATCTCTCTCCCCTCCTTTCCAGTGAATATAGGTTTAATTTGCGTAATCTTTCCCAGTAGTTTAGTTCTTTGCACCCCTTGATCTTCGCTGTGAAGCTTCTCTGAGTCCTTTCTTTTTTATATGGGGATGTTAGGACCGAGCAGTATTCCAATTTGGGTATGATCAGTATTTTCAGTAGAGGAATCATTATATTCTTATCCCTTCGTTTAAAGGTTCTCAGTATCTGCCCAGTTCCTCTCTTTGCTCTGTTTACTGCTATCTTATTTTGTGTTTCAAATTTCGCGTCATCAATCAGTACAACCCCTATGTCTTTTGCTCTAGAAATTCTCTGAATTTCCTGTTCATTTGGGGTATAATATTCCGTGGATTTTAGGTCCTCTCTTTTTCCGTACCGTAACAGCTGAAATTTCTAGGTGTTAAACTTCATATTGTTGTCTTCCGTCCACTTGTAGATTCTGTTCATGTCGGTTTGTAGAGATCCTATATCTTTCGGGTTTCTTATTTTTCTACTGATCTTTGTGTCATCGGCAAAGGATGTTACTGTGCTGTCTCTGGTAATGTTCTCATCTATGTCAGTTAGCATGATTATGAAGAGTAGTGGAGCTAATACTGTTCCTTGTGGTACTGAGCTGAAGACCTCTGATTCTGATGAAGACTTGCGGCCGCTCACAAAGGAAATTATATATCCATTTCCCTACTTTTCCTGTTATTCCCATACACTTCAGTTTATGTATTATGATTCCATGGTCACACTTCTCGAACGCTTTGGCAAAGTCTGTGTATATTACATCATAGTTTTCATTACTTTCCAGTGCATCAATAATGTTGTAGTGTTCCATTAGTTGTGATAGGCATAATCTGCCTGACCGAAACCCATGTTGGTTATCATTTTATTTTCATAGTTTTATAGTTTTTGGCCTCGTATCGATCTCCTCCTTTATATATTGGGACTATGTTCGCGCTCTTCAGGATGCCCGCTATTTCTCCCGTGTCTAGTAATCGTCTCCATATCCAATATAGGGGCTCAGCGATTGCATTCTTGCAGTTTTTGATCAGTGTGGCATTCCATTTGTCCGGTCCTGCCGCTGAGTGTGCTTTTAGTTTCCCTATAGCTTGTGTAATGTCATCTGTCGTAAAGTCGAAGTCCGTTATACTTTCCCCTTGTAGGTCTTCAAAAAACGCTTTTCTATCGCATATCAGTTTGTCAGTTTATGGGATACTGAAAGATGATTCGTACTGAGCTCTTAATATTTCCGATACTTCTATTAGATCATCAGATAAAGCACTGTCTTCGTTTTTCAAAGGTCCAATAGTCGCATGTTTTTCGACTTCATTTTTGCAAAATTATATAAGTACCTTGAGTTAACCTTTATCACTTCTATAGCGTCTCCTTCTTTTCCTGTATGCTTCTCAGTAGTATGACCGCAAAAGGAGAGAGTGCAATGCAATGATGCAAGATTCCCCCCACTGCCAGCCCCAGGGTGCCAAAAAAAAAGGGAGACTCCCCCAGCAAATTGGGGGAGTCCACCTGACCTCTTTGGGGGAGAAGTTGGGACGGCCTCACCCCAAAATGGGCATACCTAACCTAAGAGAGAGAGGAGGAGAGAGAGGAAGAGACCATCCAGCTTCCGCGAGAGGCAGAAGCTCAATGACTGACTATACTCTAACATTTGACTTAGAACTCGAAATTCGCCAGTTGGCGTAGAAGCCAGTGCCTCCATGCATTATCAGCCAGTTGGCATAGTGTATACAACGTTTGGACGGCCAAGAAACGCACACAAACGCACGTACACTCCCAGACTATACGGCTATAAAGCCCCTATTATTACGCACACACAACTGTATGCACGCTCATAGGTCGCCAACACCCTCCATCATCACCCGTTTACTCACAACGTTTGAACATCCAAGAAGCGCCCACAAACGTACATAGATTCCCCTATTATTACGCAAAGGAGAATCTTCAATTATCAATTAATAATTTATTTTATTGTATATATTGCAGCTAGCACATGTTTCAAATTATCGATCAGTAATAATACTAATACTAATAATAATAATAATAATAATAATAATAATAATAATAATAATGTAATCTAATTTAAACTAGAATAATTTGCCCCAATTTAAAGTTCAATTTTGGTTGAGAATTTTATGAAGCTTTTGATAATTGGATAATTGGGTTTTATTTACTTTAAAACCAACACAAGATGTACACACACACACACACACACATATATATATATATTAGCCCAGGTAATAAACTTTGACACCATAAACTTTGATGACGAATGCGTCGTCGCCCTTCTCTGTTAATAATTTTTAAAATTATTTTACGTGAATGTAAAAGCCGCTAAATCCTTCATAAATAGAGGGGAATCCAAAAAGTTTCCGGAAAAGTTTAATAATTCAATCATTTCAAATCGAATTTAATGAATTCTTGTTTTGACATGAATTTGGACCTTCATACATATTAGGCCATGCTAAGACTTACACAACCTTGGTGACAGTGCTTTAAGACGGAGTTAAAAAGAACCCTATTTTTCATGGCAACGGAAATCTCAAAATTCGAGTGGAGAGCTAACATTAAATTCCTAACAAAACTTAAATGGAAACCACCACAAATACTTGATGCCTTACGTGAAGTTTATGGAGATGAAGCACCTAAGAAATCAGTCGTTTATGACTGGATCAAAAGATTCAAAACGGGTCAAAAGGTTCTTAATGATAACCAAAGGAGTGGAAGGCCATCAACATCAATTAATGAAGAAACTGTTGCTGCTGTTCGGTCACTAGTCGAAAAAGTTCGTCGAATTTCCTGTGAAATAATAGCCAATGAGGTGGGTATCTCTCGTGGTTCTACTCATTCCATTTTGGTGGATACCTTAGAACTTAGCAAACTTTCTGCTCGGTGGGTGCCTAAAGCGTTGCGCCAAGAACAGTTTGACCAAAGGGCTAGTCTTTCTGTTGATCTTTTGAATCGAATGGAAGTTCATGAAGATTGTTTTATGCATAGACTTGTAACAGGGGATGAAACCTGGATTTATCAGTATGATCCGGAAAGCAAAGTTCAGTCTGGCTCCCAAGAGGATCAGATGGCCCAATCAAATTTAAAGCAGAAAGATCAGCTAAAAAGGTAATGGCTACAATTTTTTGGGATTGTGAAGGAATAATTTTAGTGGACTTTCTTGAAGGACAAAAAACAGTCACCGCCCAATATTATGAAAATGTTTTGAGGAAGCTGAAAGATAAGCTTGTTGAAAAAAGACCTGGTAAACTTCATCGCGGGGTGCTTTTCCATCACGACAATGCACCTGCTCACACTGCAAATGCCTCAAGAGCCGTGTTACGGGAATTTCGATGGGAAATCAAACCTCACCCCCCCTACAGTCCGGATCTAGCCCCTTCCGACTTTTTTTTATTCCCAAAATTGAAGGATCACATAAAAGGAACGCGTTTCGACTCGATAGCAGATGCCAGAACAGCAGTTTTGAGATGGTTTCAGTCGAAAAACTCTGAATTTTATAAAAATGGATTGGAACGCTGGAAACATCGCTTAGAAAAGTGTATCGAGATAGGTGGGAATTATGTCGAACGTTGTTGAGCATTCCTAAACGTATATCCTCTTTTGTTTTCTTTTATTAAAGTTATTTGACCATTCTGGAACTTTTATTAAAGGATTTTTGTATTAAAGCTTTTTGAATTTTGCGGAAACTTTTTGGATTCCCTACGTATATATATATATATATATATATTATATATACATTTAAACTGCAAACACGCAGTATAATTAACGTAAAGAACGACGCTTGTATAGGAGAATATTCCGCGCAAGATGAGAGCGAGAGAACGAAACAAATGAAAAAATGAGGTAACCACCCGGGATCTTCCGATTGCCGGTCAGATATGATAGCAGTAGTATAGCCGAAAAAGGGGAGAGTGCAGGAATGTTGCAATTTATTACGTAATGTCGCAATGTTGCAAAGGGGTGTGTGGTGTTGCAAATGGGTTGTTGCAAAGGGGGTGGGGTGTTGCAAAGGGGCGGTGTTGCAAAAAAAACCAAAGTGGGGTAGGGGATGCTGCAGGTGCGAAGCTTGGAGGCGGCGTTATCCCCCAAGAGAAAGAAGAGAAAGGAAAGAAAGGAGGAGAGGTGTTCACCTGGCAGGAGCCAAGTGCTTATTAAGACTTCAGCCGAGTAGGCGTGGTCTTATAGGCTCCTAATCAGCCAGTTGGCTTAGAAGGAGCCAAGGGAGGAGGGGTACACCTGAAGGAGAGAGAGAGAGAGTAGCGGCCTTTGATTGCAAGGGCATGCAACTTGGAGGCGGAGTTCTCCCCCAAACTATTTTCGTTTACCTAACCTAAGAGGCCTCTAAGGGGTTTTCCCAAAGGGCCAGAAAGAGAAAGGACCAGAGGTCCTTGCTCGGCTGGGAGCCGAGCTTGAATAACTCCGTCATCAGCTTCTCACTCTTTTATAGACCTCTAATCCGTCTGAGTTGCCAGATAGCGCCATGTATTCAGGCTGAGTTGCCAGATAGCAAAAACCATACATTATTCAAAATAACACAATATATTTATATGATGGTAGTTAATCACTACAGAATTAATTTTTGGAATTAAGAAGATTCAACTGTTTATTAAATAATTTAAACACACGCTCTTTACACAATAAATCACTTAATTCCTATTTTATTATAAATACCGAACAACAGTGGTAAAAACGAAATGTAAAGAAACCTTACGAAGAAAGTTGAAATAAACCAAAACACACGCTCGTCCATTCCCCCCAATCTCCTCACCCCATCTGTGTTTGTATATATATATATATATATATATATAGAAAGAATCATAATAACCGTTTCTATTTAATTTTGTCATTCCTTATATATATATATATATATATATATATATATATATATATATATATATAAATGGATTTTCACCTTAAAGTGAATTAAAACAATAACTATTAATTAATTCCTATTTTTATTTTAAATATCGAATAACAGTGGGAAAGAAACCTTGCGAAGATAGATGAAAATTAACCAAAACACACGGTCGTCCATTCCCCCCAATCTCCTCACCCTATCTGTGTTTGTATATATAAACGAATGAACAACTCGTGCACACACGCACACACATACGCCTCTGTACATATCATGTGAATGAAAATCAGAAAAAAAATGCCAAACGTATATTTTGTCAATCCTTATATATATATATATATATATATATATAAATTGATTTTCACCTTAAAGTGAATTAAAACATTAACTTTATCACTTAATTCCTATTTTTATTATAAATATCGAATAACAGTGGGAAAGGAAACTTACGAAGATAGGTGAAAATAAACCAAAACACACGGTCGTATTCTCAAATCTATATACACACACACACACACGAGGAAAGGATTTCCGAGAATCTGGGTCAAATCGAATCACACCTGATTGCCCAGAGGCCTTTTTTGACCATAATTTTACCTTTCTTCCAGTCAACTCGAGCAAAACCTCTCTTCACTCCGTTTCTTAGATATACACACAATTATAATAAATAATAATCAGCGAAAGAAATAAGGTAGGCAAACCTGAAAGTACTAATAATTATATTATATATATATATATATATATATATATAGAAAGAAAGAGAGAGAGAGTTTTGTTCATTAATAAATAAAGGAATATGCTTGTATCTTTTGCCAGCAAATTCCATTCACGTAACCTGGAGCCCAATAATTTCGCTTTCTTTTTCGGAAGGTCCAAATCGCTCACGAGATCATTCAGCATAACCTGCGTTATCATACGTTGTTTATTTGATTCAGGTTGCTGAAAGTCTGTATCTTTAGTGTCATCAATCTCCATTGGTTCAACTTCAGACTCTTCATCCAGTGTCCATGACTTTGAGGGAGTTGGAATTGGGTTATCATCGTCATGTAGTACTGGTCTCATGGCAGATGCAAGATTTGGGTATTGAATTTTATGTTTATTTTTGGCAGAGAATCCTGAAACGTTAGTCATACAAAAATAGCAATCCGTTAGGTGATCCTTGGGCTCTCTCCAAATCATTGGTATGGCAAATGGCATAGATTTGCTGGTACCTTTAATGCCGCAGTGGTGGCCAACCATTTTTTGATGCGTGCCAGTTTTAGGTTATGTTTAATTCGGATGCGCCAAAAAAAAATTTGTGAAAAAATTACTAATAACTTGTAAGTAAAAATAAAAATATAATATAATATTTACCTTAAATAGAAATATAATGTGAAAAATATTTACCTTAATTTTTAGTTTACATCTTAACTGCTTAAATCTTTGATTTTTAATATTTAGTGTTAGAAGTGAAAATTTAGCACAATTCATACTAGACCTCGATGCGCCACTTCAAAGTACTTAATGCGCCACCTTTGGCGCAATGCGCCGCGGTTGGCCACCACTCAGTGAGTTTAATCCAACCCCTGAGAGTGACGGCACAGGAAATGCATGAGATATGAGGTGCCCAGGATTTGTCTTGGTCGCCTACCTTACATCCAAAATAAAGTTCGTAAGCCTTCTTCACGAGTGGGGCCATCGTCTTCCTCTGTGCCATTATGGTCAGTTCTCCACATACGTAGCAAAATGTATCTCTGGGATTAATACAGTTTCGATTCATGCTGGCGGAAAATTATTGAAATCACGGAAAACTTTTTGGAATGAAAAACCAATTTTTTCTACTATGAAAAATTTTAAAATTTGAGCAAAACTTGAAAAAAATTTATTTCTTTTTATTAAAAATGTTTGTTTAAATACCTATATTTTTTAATGCAAAAAATACTATTAAATATAGTTAACCTGGAAAAAAGAAAGTAAAATTAAATTAGTACACTTAATTTTAACATATTTTGGGAAAAAATGGAAATATTATTTTCTCTAAAACTATGGGTGATAGAAACATTCTGAAACCATATTTGGAATCAGCATCAAAAGTTCTATAAGAAACACCAAATAGTTTTCAAGAAACAAAAATGTTGTTCCCTAGTGTAATTAACTCTTTCTCGCCGAATTGGAAAGGTTTTCACTCCGCCTTAGACCCACAGTTTAACGTGGAAACCAAATGCTCTTTTCTTTTTTAAAAATATAATTAGGATATATTTATAATTTCTTTATTATAAAATCCTCTCGGTTACATTAGTGACTAATGATCCGGGAATAGTGGGGGAAAAATATTGACATGGTAAAGACAGCAAGGGGTAATACGAGCATTAAATCTATTGGAGAAAAATATAAGATGCCATTACTCGTCCGGCCCCGTTATAGCGGATTGGTACACAAACTTATCATAGCTCCACCCAGCTACACTGGCAACCAATCACTACGAACATCTGCCTTAATCTTTTGGGGCGGAGCTTGGCGACTGTGCATATAAAAGGAAATTATTTTTCAGTTTGGAGTAACAGTAGCTATTTTCGCGTCAGTGAATAATCATTCCCTCTGCCAGTGCATTCCTCCACCATGGACCACGAACTGTACGCTTTTCCGGATTTGTATGAAGAAGGTGACACTGCAGCATTAACTGCAATTAATCTTTTTAACGCAATTGACCGTGATGAGTTATTTCCAACGCAAACCGTTGAAGATATTTGCAGTGACGCTCCTTACAATCCGACGCAAGGGACTACCATAGAAATGTAAGTGTCTATAATTTATTCACAAGAAACATGATTTTATATATATGGAGGGTTGTAGTATCTCGTCAAATACTTCATTTAGATACTCACCATTATGCTAAAATCGAATTTTTTTATGGCAATCGTTTTAAATGTTATTTGGATTTACCTCTTAAATGAGTGAGTTTCGAACCAAAGATATCTTCACATAATGGGGTCTGTCTGTATGCTCTGTATATGTTTTTATTAAAAAAGAATGAACATTATTCCTTTAAGGTCCGATGAGGATTTGACACGTGTTATACAATCTTTTGAAGAATCTCGTGTTATGAATACGGAGGATATACTGATCAGTCAGCATAATGAATGTCACACCGAAATAATGTAAGTGTTTTTCGATCTTTTTGGGGTAAGAAGACAATATATTTTCATAAATTTATTAAATGAAAGAAATCAGTACAATAACCAACTACAGAATATACCGTTACAAATATACACACACGAACAAAAACATTATACTATACAACGAGTACGTACAATTGGAAAACGGATTTTTATCTGTCTGCATACCATTTCATCGTTTCGGCGAGTGTGACACGGGTCAAATAAATTTTAAAAATTTATAAATTCTTTATCACATGACATATGCATGAGAAATGAGACGCAGTACATTCCGCAAGCATTACTAAAATATCCTTGTATACGAAACGGGTTCCATACAACTTTGGGAATATGTAACTGAGCGAGAAATTTTACAATAATAGGGTCACTCCAGGATTGAGTAGCGAGTGAATCAAAATAGTACAGGCGCTGTCTATTTTAAAAATAGACAGCGATCCAATGAATCCCTTCATTACCGATGACATCTGTGTTCACAATAAGACTACCGCATTCTCGCGTACTTGGCAAACTCAATGTTTCATTCTTCGCAAACACGCCGATAAATTTGGAACGTGTGACTCGTTCACTATTCATTACTTTCTGAAGTGTATTAGCATCCATTTTAAAAGTCAGTGATAACGTTCCTAAATCTATCTACTTCTATTAGGGCTTGCGATTCGAGATATACTAGTACACTAATAGGCGCGTCTATAGGCTTGGCGAATTCCAGCCGCACTGAGATGTTTCCGCTCTGCTGTGGGGTTAAATGCGTATTTACGCTAGCAGATAAGTCAGGTGTAATGTCAAACGGATAAAGGTTAAATTGATCAATGAATTCTTCCTGCTTTGCCCCATTACCAAGCTCATCACAATCACCTGCAATATGGGTCAGATTACTATAGGCTCTCGCGCAAAGAGGTAACACAGCGTCTGATGAATAGTCCGTGCCCATTGTTCCACCCAAAGCAGTGCCATTAACGTATAGAGTTATATTTTTAAGTCCGAAATTCTCGAATTTAAAGGCACTCTTTTTATATTTTCCATTCACCGAAGCATGTTCCTGCATTCCGATTAATATCCTTTTAGGAAGATTTCCCAGGGCAATGTTTTCTATCTGCTTCGATGCCAACCCTGCAGGAACCGTATATAGTTTGATTTGTACTCTGTTAATAGGATATTTCACTGTAGCGTTTAGTAAATTTTTCTCAATTTCTAGTTGTTTTGGTGAACTTAATTTCACTCGCCGTACGCGGAGGTATGTGTCCATAATGTGATAGTACCCCGTGCCTGCCGATATGTTGGTCTGATTTAAATATATGTCACACTGGTTGAATATGGAGTGCAGAAAGTTTGTTTCAGGGTATACAGCATATTTGTCATCGCAGACCGTTCCATCAGAATGGGCTCTACGTAGCTTAGCGTACATGTGCACACAGCTTGGATCAAAAAAGTAGGGGCCTGAGCTAGGTATCACGAATTCTATAGGTGCACTCGGGGAACTAAATGTGTTTAAAGGGTTAATTGTAATAAAATCACTGTGCTCAATAGAAACTTGAGTTGGAGGCAGCTCAAAAAGGGACAGCTCCGATTTACAGCATTGTGAACTACATGGGTGGATGAAGCGTGTCATGGCGAGTTAGAAATAGTGCCTCCTCTCTCGACAAGTAGTAAACAAACTATGATTCATGAGATCAATGTCCTTAGCTTATATCAGTCAAAAAAGTGGTCAACCATAGGTTTCATTCGCTTACAGCACTTCTTTTTTTATATCCTTTTACGTTTAATACCACGTGACCCCTTCTTCAGGGCAGCCCTCTTCTTCTTCTTCCCGCCACCACGCATTTTTCTCTTTGCATCTTTGATGATTTCGTCCCGTGTACGCTTTAAATGTTTTTTTAGAGCTTCTTTAGGTTTAGCCCCGGCCAATATGTCTTCTGCAGTGTTAGGACCTGATTGTAGCGCTTTCCTTCCGAGGTATCTGGCACCCCTCTTCAGCAAAGGAACAGCCGTACGTAGTATGGATGAAAAAATGGATCCAAGTCCACTACCGTGCTGGTATCTCACCCCTCGATAGACGGTGAAAGGCTTTCTATCCATTATAACTCAGTGCGTCGAAAGTGTAGCTTCACTGTTAAGCTCCCGTTACCGAATGGGAAGTTTTCACCCTCAATCGCTCTTATATATATTGAGATATTGGTTATTAAATTAGTTGCGACATTCACATAGTGGGGTCTGTCATATGTAATACTCAAACTCCTTCCTCTATGGTTGGGGATGTGAGCAATGCGCAGCAGGCGTGCCTGGGTATCCCCAACAAACTGGTGCTCCACTATATTACTGTAAATATAGCACATGTCTGGGGACCTTTCAGCCAATTTCTCCATCTTCAATTGATACATTAATCTGGACAAGTCATGCTGTGTCTCGTGAAATGTGTCTCTTTGGGAGGCTGCGTTATATCGGCCATTGGCTAGAATTTTGAACATTCTACGATCTTTAATACGTCTGCTAGTCTTTGATTTTAGGATTAGTGTATGTGCAGGGTTTCCTTTGTTTACGATTTCGTATACTAAATCATTCGTAAGGTTTGAGTTTCTTAAACTTACGTTTAAGCCTCTCACAACATCCTCGACCGAACCATATTGACCCGGTCCTAGTCTTACTTCTGTACTGTAATACCGTGCAACCTTAGTCCGAGCGATACGTATAGTTTCATCCATAGCTACCCCAGCTTTTTCACACTCGTCAATGTCTCTAAGAATCGTAAAAACGGTTTCTTTATGTTCAATATTTAAAAAGATGGTGTCCAGCTGAATTTCGCATATCCCCACCTCATAAGAATCACGACCCAATTCAATGTGCCCGTGGAGTTCTGTTACAAAGTTGGCTAGTGTGTTGTTAGGGTGTACAGACAGGGACGAGGAGGACGGGAGTGTGACGTAGAAATGGTTAGGAGCCATGTTGCATACTATTTAAGCTTCATTATTGCATCAGCTTTTATATAGGTGTTGAAGCTTTCTGGGTACCCTAGCCATTTCACCAGGTACATTTTTCTCTTTCCTGAACCATTGCTTCCTAAAATTTTCTCAATTTTAAACACATTTTTTCCTAAATTAAACGCAACTTTCTGCAATTCCTCGCGGTAAAAGCCTCCTGAGATTCCTTCCCCATTCAAATCTTCAATGTAATACATCATTATCTCACCTTTAGGTCTCATAGCCCTAACTTTAAAAATCTCGCGTGTCCATCCTTGCTCAAAACCCTTTGCGAATTTATTCCCCGAACGCGACAGCCTTACATAATCATTGATTTTGAAGCGCGCCGAGTGTGGTGGTGGTGATCCATCTCTTCTCGGGAGCGTACCTCTTTCTAAAACTTCGTTAGGTGTTGTATAAATCGTGCGATGGTGTGAGCGGTTGTAGGATGATGCCAATGATTCCAGAATGTCTAGAAATCTGTATGTGTTTTTATGTGTAAAATAACGGTGCATGCGTTCCATTATGGTGCGCTGAACTCTTTCAGCTAAAGAAGCCTTATGTATAGAATTGGTTGTGTAATAGCTGATATTAAACTCTGTCAACATGTTCTGAAAAGCACGGCCTATAAATTCCTTCCCCATATCCGTACAAAAATAGCCAGGAACCCTGTTTTCTTTTAACATTAGCGTTTCGGTGGCTTTAGCAACTGTTTCAGGTGATTTATTTTTCAGAGGAACTAGCCACAGATATCTAGAGAATACGTCTATTATGAATAGAATGTAGCGGTAACCATCGTTATACACAGAATATCTTTGAATGTCTGTTAAATCTGCTTGCCAAATAGAATCAATCGAGGAAGCCGTTGTCTTGGCTGTTTTAAACCTTTTTCTCACAGGCTTATGAAGCGTATAAGCGTCCTGCTCCCTCAAAAATCTTTCAACATCTTTTTTCCCTACTCCGTAAACACTTCTGTACAGTCTGTCTACACCGCCGTAAGAGGATGGGTTAGAAATGTCATAATAGCGTTTAGTTAATACGTTAGCCATTTGCGTATTTTAGAGGCATGTGGGTAGGGTTGACCATTGTTTAACCTCTTCTTTCTCCTCTTCAAAGGTGTTACCCCCGGGGGTGACGGCGTCTTCAATTGTGTCACATGCGTTGCATGTTCCAAGTCTTTTAACCTGTTCAGATTTCCTATCAACGTTTTAGGGACATTTATTTGTTGTAGTCTTGCTTTAATATGCTTCCATCCTGATGATGATGGCCTATCCCACTTTCTCACCAGATCATGGACAATGTCTACGATATTCGATCCCTGTACCTTTGATTCTTCCACAATGATCTCGCCTGTATCGGTCCATTGTATGGCTGGATCCTCATTCAATAGATTATAAAGACTTAAGCCTTTACTCCTCAATGTATGTGGGAGGGTGCTTTTTAATACATGCTCGATATGTTGTGTGGCTAATCCCTTAATTTTTGGTTGGTCAGCTGTATCGTCGGGCACAGATCCTATGTCGCCATGTCCATCGTCCCCCGTACTGTGCCTAATAACCACAGGAATCTCTGTAGGGTTCTTATAATTTTCGTACTCGTGAAGAAATTTCTGCAGAGCTTCTTGTTATAAGATTCTTTTCTCATCAGGTGTTTTTTCACTGTTTAATAGGGCTAGCAATTCGCTTTCCACTCTTTTAAGTCTGCTTTTACGGGGATCTAGAACCGTGTCTGGATTCCTTTGCAATGAAGCGTACACCTCGTGGGAAATCACTACCACTTTCTTCATTATATTAATCTAGTCAGTAAAGGACCCGAAACTGAAAATAAGATGGGGAGAAATGACCCTCCTGTTTGTACAATAATTCGTTTTTTCTTCGCTACAGTTTGACTTTTACGAGCGAGTGCACGTATTATGTTCTTGTAACGGCGTAGGCGAGCCTTCTGAGGGGTTTTCATTGATACATTGCAATTTATAACGTTAAGACAGATTTCACAGATGCATTTTAAAAAGTCGGCGTCGATATTTTAATAAACATCTGCTGCATTGCCCGGGGCAGTCGATGATAGATTTTTATTAATTCACGGTATTTCTTTAGTCTCTTTGTCATTCTGGAATATACACCGTTTCAGGCTCGTTTGGAAATATATTCGTTCGTAGAAGCACTCTAAACGTGTTTCGCGGATGAAGGTCACAAAGCAAATATCCGTTACGCGTGCTTGTAGCTTCTTTATAAACTTCCAAAAACTCCTTACGCTGATTCGGGAACATTTGATTGGCTAATACCCCAATTTGTGATACATCTCTACGTTGTGCGAATAAGACTAGATATTGCGTATTTAACGACACATCGCGCATGTATCTATTTTTGAAAAATAGATTCTGATTGATGAAGAACACGCTTATGTTAAGATGGTGGGAGAATACTGTAAATGTCTCGGCAAACGTTTTATGCATCTCCAACATGAGATCGTCAATTACAATGACTGTATGTTCATTTCCCTTTAACGAATTAACGTCATATACGCCTTTGTGGAACAAAATATCATCTTGGTACTCGTTGAACACTGATTGATACGTCGAAGAGCACCATATAACTTTATGCACAAATTTCGAGAACATCTCTCCCTTTTCTTTAATGATTTTAAGCATAAACACAGTTTTACCACATCCTGTAGGTCCAGATATAATACATGTGGATGGGTTCGTGAATCTGAATTTTCTAACACGTCACACTCCTAAGTGGGTCATTTACAAAATATTACAAATTTTGAGTACTGTTCCTTATATATTGTTTTCTTCTCCCACAGAACCGTGAATGACGATGAGGTACAGCACCCCATCATCGACATTACGGATGACCTCGACGACAGTGTAGTTGTGATCTCCTCCCCTGCCAACGAACCCTCACCAGCGATACCGGTAGCACATCCAAAGCGGAGGTATGATGAAGAGAACCCCACGTCAGGTATAAAGCGACCGAAATACGACCCTGTTGCACCAGTAATAGATCCCCAACCCTCAACCTCTTACGCAACAATCCCGCCAGCAGCACCTCCCGCTAATATATCCCCTTATTCATCCGCCACAGTTGCCCCCCGTTCTGTTGAGGCTACAATAATAGATCCCCAACCCTCAACCTCCTACGCAACAATCCCCCCAGCAGCACCTCCCGCTAATATAGCCCCTTATTCATCCGCCACAGTCGCTCCCCGTTCTGTTGAGGATGATATAACGTTTGAGTTGGTGCGCTCCGCAGCCCCCACCCCAGCCTTGACTAGAAATCGGTATAGAGTCAGGGTCGACCCTAGAGCCATGTATAGCAATGGAATTGAGCGCGGGCTACTCCGGGTTGTACAGCGTATTGTAGAGTTTGCTATTCAGAACCGCGACGAGCGTGAAGTCAGGACGAGTCTGTCCTTTGGATTCGTGTCAGATGACGGTGATGTAGATGATTATTGGGTGGTAGTGCCATTTAGACGTTTGGCGGCTGAAGATGTAGAATATATATTAGGACGTATAATGCAGATCGCCCAAAGTAGTATAGCCTTTAATATGGACAACTTCACGGTAAATATTGATCGTGTATTCCGTGTTGCGGGTCATAGTGCCATACCGTATACTCTTAACTTCAATTCTCCGACTATTTACCGAAAGCATATAAACGTCGATCGTGGTTGCGGCTTTATAGCAGTACTCTTAGCACGTATGTTTACTGTACAAAATACACGGACTCAAAAAATTTGGCTGCCTACGGTCGTGGAACATGCCCGTAAACTAGCTGTAGACTGTGAACTTGAGTTTGACTGTAATATGGGTCCTGAAGAGCTGAGAATGGTAGAACAGGAAATGAATGTCCGTATAGTTGTATTTGGGTTGGATGATCGTCGTAGGACTGTGTATGTTTTTAAAAGCTGTGTGAGAGATCGTACAAGACCCCTACTTATTTTAGGATTGTCAGGGACAACGTATCTCCCCATCCGTAATATAAGGTGGCTTTACGCGAGTTATGACAAAAGTCGAAAATATGGGAGACATCATGATTTGTGTAAGGGGTGCCTCGAGTTTGCGGATGATATAGTGAGACATTGTAAAGAATGCCACATGGTATGTGAGCAGTGTAAAAGCACCAAATGTGAAAGCCGTGTAGTTGAAGCTGAGAAGAGAGACTGTGATGTGTGTAGACGCACATTCTTCAATAATAACTGCTTTCATTTCCATAAATCAATTGGCACGTGCAGGAAAATGAGAATCTGTGAATGTGGTATGTTTCACACGGCTGCAGGAAAAGATCCCCCGGAGGAAAATACCCCCCCGAGGAAAAAAAACCTAGGAAAAAATCCCCCTGGAAAATATCCCCCGAGGAATAAATCCCCCATTAGTCATTCATAACTTAAACCTACAAAAAATTTCGGCCTTAAAGAGATAAAAGTTAGCATTTAATATAATATTAACATTAAGTTAACATTAACATTTAAGATTAACACCGGTGACCAAGAAAATAGAACGTTTGGATCACCTGAAGATCAGGGCCCCCAGCCTTCGTTAGTTAGCCTTATAAGGTTTGTTAACCGTTCACTTGAGTCTGAGCAACAAGTTATGTCATTTCTAGCTAATTTTTTATATGTTTCATGACTAATGGGGGATTTATTCCTTGGGGGATATTTTCCAGGGGGATTTTTTCGTAGCGGGATTTTTTCCTCGGGGGGTATTTTCCTCCGGGGGATCTTTTCCTGCAACGGTTTCACACAATGGATAATTGGGGGAAATTTAAGCACAAGTGTGACGAAATTCACTGTCCTACATGCCAGGTGGAGTATAAGGCGGATGGAGTAAAGCATGTATGTTATATGAAAGATGCTAAGCCTAAAAATAACCCTTGTATAACTGTATACTACGATATAGAAACATATACGAACGCTGAAACCAAAGAGGTAATTCCACATTTACTTGTGAGCCAGACCATCTGTGATGAGTGTATGGGGATCGAATGTGACGAGTGCCCCAAATGCGGTAAACGACAAACGTTTTTAAAACGAATGTCCGCGATAGTCCTGTGAAACTATTTGTGTCCAAGATTGTCAAGTTAGTCGACAAGTTCAAAAAAATGACTGTGTATATTCTCGCCCATAACGGGGCAAAGTTTGACACGCAGTTCCTTTATAAGGAGTTGCTTGAACACGAATCCTCTGAGATATTTACAGGTGATCCATTGAAAAGAGGCAACAAATTAATACAGATGCAAATAAGAGGCAATGTACAATTTAAAGACACTTTATTCTTCACACATTGTAAATTAGCAAAGCTACCCAAGGTGATGGGAGTAGCAGCTGAAGTTTCCAAAGGATACTTCCCTTACACTTTCCTCACCAGCGAGACTTTAAACTACGTAGGCCCACCACCACCCAAACATTATTTTAACTATGACTGTATGAGTGTAGATGAACGTGAAGACTTTGATCGATACTACAACAGTTTTAATGAAAGTAACCCTTATAATATAGCTGATGAATGTGAGTGTTATTGCGTGAATGATGTGCGCGTGCTTAGAGTATGTTTCCAGGCCTTTAGAAGGATGTACATAGGCCGTTTCAAATGCGATCCGCTGCAAGTCGCAACCACCATCGCGTCATTATGTTTTACGGTGTTCAAGAATAACTTCATGCCTAAAGACACCTTAGCCATTATTCACCGAAACAACCCCCGCAGTTACGGACACAAGGCTATTTACTGGCTGATACACCTGCAGCAACAGACAGGTGTATACATAAAGCACGCCCGCAACACGGGTGAAGTACCCATTAAGATTAATGGACGTGTTTTTTGGGTTGATGGGTTAAGTGAAAGCCGTGTCACTGGTGTGAAGACTGTGTACTCCTTTAACGGATGCTGGTGGCATGGATGCCCCCGTCCTGAGTGCGGAATCGCCGGAGATATCCACGGTAGATCTCCTGCCGACTGTCTTGCATGGACCCGCACCCGCGATCAACTTATAGGATCACAGTTCACTCACAAAGTCTTGTGGGAGCATGAATATGATGCACGGATGGAGACAGACGAGGTGTACCGTGAGGAAATAAACACGATCAAGCGTTCAATGGTGCTGGATCCTCTCAAATGTGGTGATAGCTTGTTTGGAGGACGTACAAATCCATTCAGACTATACTTTCCACCTACGGAGGGCGTGAAGCTCCATTACTACGATTTCTGTTCTTTATACCCATACGTGATGAAGAACAATCCGTACCCCGTGGGCGTTCCTGAGAAAGTTGTGTCTAAACAGTCTATGGGGAAAATTTGCACAGAATACCGGCAAAGGAAACATTCATTTGGCACAAAGTTATAGTGATGTCTGGGATTATGCCAATGCTCCCGATAAAGAGGTCATGGAGATCGTGAATGTAGGTAATACTTACATAATAAAGTACAACAACACTGAATTGGCCACAGATACCTCAAGGGTTACAAACATACCTGTGGCCAGCTTCACAACAGCCTACGCCCGTATAAAACTTTGGGGTCTATTGCATTCTCTTGGGTGGAGAGTATTGTATGCCGATACAGATAGCGTGATATTCACAGAAAGGGAGGGTGAATACATGCCCGCTATTGGGGAGTTCCTCGGCGAGCTCACTGATGAGATCAAGGATGAGTATGGGGACAACGCATACGCCGACTCTTTTGTCTCAACAGGACTTAAAACTTATGGGGTACGGGTCAGGGTGGGAGAGGATATGAAATATATCGTGAAGGCAAAGGGTATTACGCTCAACCATGCGAATCGGCGGGTTGTTAACTTTGAATCGTTGAAGGATCTAGTGTGTTTGGACGATGATGAGGGCGAACGACCTCCCCAACTAATTGTAGGCACCCACAATTTTCGGGCACAGAAGCTGGGGGGCGTGAAGGAACTTAGGGGTACGAAGGTGTGCCGTAACACCTATAGGAAACGTTACCAGTTACCTGGTACTTATGATACCGTACCCTTTGGATACCATAACGTTTGATGCGCCTATTGTTAACTTACTTATGACACGTATTTGTCTTGTATATAATCTTTGATGTATCTATTGATTTATTACACGTATTTGTAAATATATATATATATATAACTTGAATATCTCGTTCATTAAATCGTATTTGTAAATATATATAACTTGAATATCTCGTTTATTAAATAAATCATGTTTCAATTAGCGTTTTACTTTCTCCTTTGTGTGTGTGTGTGTGTGTGTGTGTGTGCGCAGGTGAAAGTTCTAAGCTCCGCCCAATGTAAAATCAGCAACGTGAGTCATGCTACTATCTGGGATTCCCTGCGTGGTCAGTCGACTGCAGTAAGCCCTTGAGATCAGACGTGTATTCGCCAGCGTAGAAGAAAAAAAAGGAGATCAGACGTGTATTGAAATGGCTACCTTTAATATCGCTTGTACAACGTTTATGAAATGGTATTCAGCAAAGTCCCAGGATGTGGTGGATACCGAAAAACTTCCTATTCCCCCCTCCTATGCCTCTTTTAAAACCACATTGGATTGTGCGAAGTTGCAAGATGTACAAATACTCTACGGATGTTCTGGTGAGACCGTTGAAGGCTTTCGTTGCACAGACGACGTCCTGAAGTATGCTGTAGAGCTAAACTTTATATAGTCTCACATATACCTTGAAGTAAAAGAAACAACGCGTGCAGAAGAGAAGCAGCAGGTATGGATAATGAGTCTTGCGGATGGGTGGTGTGACAAGCGGTATTACGTCATGTTACACCATGTCGATTACTCATACCCTACGACTGAAAATGTGAATTTCGTGATCATGGACAATCTTAAGCATTTTTATCACTATATTAATGTATATCATGATGAGGTTCGTAGTGAGGTTGTGGCTAGTGCCCTGCGTGAGTTTTTAACAGACTTTAGAGACGAGTATCGTTTGATGGGCAGAAAGGAAAAATATGAGCATATGTTCCTCTCAAATAGTGCGCCGGAGTGTGAAGATGTTTAGTAAAACAAATGTGCCTAGTTCGTGAAAATTATCATGAGGGAAACTGTCTGGTGCGTAGTCTGGTAGTGATAAAACCGAAATTAATTCTTGTAGCGGAAAAACACCTACCCAATATGGACAACAATTCGATTATGGTGCGACTCGCGGATCATACGAGTTCGAACAAGCCCATTCACGTATCATCGAGTCAGCCGCCCATCGAACCGTTCCTGCCTACCTGCGTGCCTCACACGGCTCATAGTTATCTCAGAGCTTGAACCGAGTGGACGTGCGCTCCTCGAATACGATGGAACTTCCTTTGAGCAGCATTCTCAACGCCTCGTACGATGTGTCCGTCACGAAATCGTCGCGCGTGTTCAGGCGTAAATCCGGTACCGTTAGCTATGTACTGGAAACGGAATGTAGACAAACAAACAAACGGGTTTATTTAAGTGTCGAGGAGATGAACAGAATCTTCGTGATAGTTGAGAAGTGGAGTGAAGATCGTTATAAAATACCTGCTAACGTAGGTACAAGAAGAGAGCAGATTAGTGACACACCCTCATACGCCGTTGTATGTACGTTGTGTATAAATAACGATCGGCCGTGCATTGATATACGGATGATGTGGAAGAATGCTTCTGATAATAACGCTCTTGTTCCTAGGCGAAACCGTTTCATCCTCGACAGAATGTTTGAAATCGTCGGATTCCGCAAGCTGAAACCTATATTAGACGCGCGTGTTACGGATATGCTTTATTTTGATACAGTACTTGAATACGCATACACCGCTCTGCTCGATGGGTTTACCGAGTGTAGGGCTGAACAAGGTGAGAATGGTCTAGAGCTGGACGTTTATTTAAAAAGTTTAGACTCTTTGAAATACCATGAACTTTGGTACAAAGCAATTGATCGGTACAAGGCTGAGCTCACCTCCACCGTTCACCCTGAAGAACTATTTCTTTATATAACGCGCAGTTGTCGTAACGATTTAGAAGCTTATTTCAATTGCCGCTATGTTGAGTGAAGATGAGTTCACGATTGAAAAGCTCATGTTGGTAGAAATAAACCCTCGATTGGAAAAGCGTGTTTATAAACTTGTGTTTAATAATGTAGCTAACGATGAACTCTTTGTGCGTGCTTTTGATTGTATTCTAGACGTATTTAAAGATGACTTACCAACCGGTTGTAAAGTGGGAACAAAAATAGTACTGAACGATATGAAAGCCCTTCATATCGAATACAGGTTTCCCTATACTTTAAGCGGTGAAATATTATTAAACCGCATATACTGCGTAATGCAGAGCAATAATGATGTAATTGTAAACTCGATTAAGTGCGAGTTTAGTATTTTGAAAAAAAAAAGTGAAATGTATTTAACATATTTGTGTGATATTTCTCCTGTACTGTTATATTAAAGGATTATATGCATATTCCTCATTTCTATTATTATTGACCATTCAAATGTATATTTATTTCTATATATCTCCATAATTGTGTGTGTGTGTGTGTGTGTGTATGTGTGTATATATATATTTTTTTATTATATGCATATTCCTCATTTCTATTATTATTGAAATGTATATTTATTTTCTATATATTTATAATAAACAGAATGATGCAATGTTGTTTTACTTAATTCTTTTGGTTAATTATATCATGTTACGCCTTCTAAACCTACTAGCGGAATTCTAAACCAACTTTTAAGAAAATAAATGGTACAATCTGGCAACTGTGTACCTGAGCAATGGTATCTGGCAACTCTCCATCAGTGCAAACACGTGTGTTTTGAGTTGACGCAGATTGTCGGTATCTCTTTCCTCGTGTGTGTGTGTGTGTGTGTAGATTTGAGAATATGCTACTGGAACGAATGCTTTTAATTGTTTAGTGAGACAACTCTCCATAATAATGCTAAAAAGTGGTATCTGGCAACTCAGTCTTCGAGTAGAATTAATTTATTAAATATATAGCACAAACTGGCAACTCAGCCTTCTATTGAATACATGGCGCTATCTGGCAACTCAAGCCAGTTACGCCTTCTAAGCCAACTGGCTGATTAGGAGTCTATAATAATGTATACAATGGTATCTGGCAACTCTCCATAATAATGCTAAAAAGTGGTATCTGGCAACTCAAGCCATTTACGCCTTCTAAGCCAACTGGCTGATTAAGAGTCTATAATAATGTATACAATGGTATCTGGCAACTCTCCATAATAATGTTAAAAGGTGGTATCTGGCAACTCAGTCTTCGATTAGAATTAATTAATTAAATATATAGCACAAACTGGCAACTCAGCCTGAATACATGGCGCTATCTGGCAACTCAAGCCATTTACGCCTTCTAAGCCAACTGGCTGATTAGGAGTCTATAAGACAACGCCTACTCGGTTGAAGTCTTAATATGCACTTGGCTCCTGCCAGGTGAACACCTCTCCTCCTTTCTCTCCTTTCTCTCCTTTCTCTTGGGGGATAACGCCGCCTCCAAGTTTCATGACCCCTTGTTGCACCTGCAGCATCCCCCCCCCCTTTGCAGGTTTTTTTGCAACACCCCACCCCCTTTGCAACATGTTGCATAACACCCCCCCCCCTTTGCAACATGTTGCATAACACCCCACCCCCTTTGCAACAACCCCCATCCCCATTTTCAGCATTGCAACATTACGTAATAAATTGCAACATTCCTGCACTCTCCCCTTTTGTGGCTATACTACTGATAACCATTACACCACGGGCCTCACTCAATCAAATGCCGTAATTCCTCTACATACGCGCAGAAACCAATGCCCCAAGGGCTTGCATCATGAAAAAGAAAAACTATGGTATTTGTCATTTACCATTACTTATTCGGACTATAGTGGATTTAATTTTCCCAGAAGAGTTCCTTGTTCCATGCACGGTCTGTGTTTAACATATATATATATATATTATATATATAATATATATATATATATGCACCATTAGCCCTGTTCAAAAATCAACTTGTTCTTATTTTCATAGGTTTCTGTACTTTTTCCCATGCTTTTTGACCTGAAAAGGCCGAAAATCACAACCATTTTGACCTAGGTTGTTGGGAAGCATTGCCGCATGGAGCTTTACGTTTTCTGCCTTGAAATCGGCCAAAAGCACCAGTTCCGGGGTCCCTTGAATCATGTTTTGCACTATAACTTTTTATCTAAACAAGATAGAGCAACAAAATAGGCACCAAATTAAAGTGTTTTTAATCCTCTTTCTAACTTATGCAATTATGATAGTCTTGGAACAAGAAATGGCACATTGGTACATACAAAGGTTTCAGAAATATCACAAAATTCGTTTTCTCACACTCAAGGCAGACAAGGCGCCTTATTCATGACACAAATTTGAGATTAACATTTTGTCACAAGTCTAATCGATCAAGAAGTGAAAGCATTACATGATGATTAATTTCATAATGACATTTACACAGTCAGTTGTTCAGAGTTTGTTTCTTGAAGCTGTCAAAGCGGCGTCTGTTGAACTCCACAGCTTGAAGGAGATAGTCCCTTTGCTTGGCATCTGTTGTTATGACATTTGCAAAGTCGCTCATCATCTTGACACCACGTTCAGCAATGTCATTCACCGCTTTCAGATTCTTAACATAGTCCAACGCTTTTCTGTAGTCCTCATTCTGTGGCCAAGACGTGACAGGTTCCAGAAGCCACTCGGATCCAATGTTCAGTGTGTCCAGCAGGAAATGTGATTCTGGGCCAATGAGATCAACCATGGTGGTCTTAGCTGTGACTCTCTGGAATAGAGGCTTTCCTGTTCTGAAGCTGTCTGGCTTCTCAGTGGCATGTAACTGGGCAGCAATGTCGTGCTTCAATGTGTCACTCAATCTACTGCTGAACAGGGCAAATGGCACGACTTCTTGCGTCAGGTACCATTTGTGGTTTTCCATCTTATTAAGTACTGCATCAGCAAGCTCTGGGTCAGTTTTCTTGTACTTCAACATGTCCTGGATTAGACTTAGATCATTCACGGGAGCATCTGCAGCAGACATTGACATCATCCATACAGGAGTGTAGAACAGCGCAAGGAAGGTGTTGAGTCTTTCCAGCTTTGATACAGTGTCTTCGTCGTACTCAAGTTGATCTGCAAACATCAGCATTTTCATGGAGTACAGGTTTCTGGCCATCCATCTGGCCTGATGAATGGCGCCTGGTCGACTCCAGTGAATACCTCGAGGAGGCGTTCCTCCAAGAACAATGACTGTCAGTTCAGCCATTTCCCTGTAGTCGGCTCTTGGAAGCATTTCTGCTGTTAGAATGTCTTGGAGTATTTCTTCACTGTTCTTCTTCTTTTCCTTCAGCCATTTGCTGTTGATAGCCAGCATCTTTGGGTTTTCCTTGGACAAGTCCGTCCAAACATCCTTCAGATGCTCAAACCAGGGATTATCTGGCCAATTCACCTTCCCAAACAGCTTCTCCCAAACTGCTCCTACTAGGATTTCCAGGATGTGATGTCAACAGGCCAGATAAAACACCTTTTTGTTCAGCATTTTCTCTAGCAGTTTGGCAGCTCCTCTGTGAACTCCACTGTTACTGGATGTAGTGTCAAAAACAAGGGCAGTAACATTATCCGTAAGTTCCCATGTCTCCAGTAAATCCATTGAAGCCTCAGCCTGAGCTGTGCCAGAAGAATTGTCGATGACAGGTACTCCCAATAACTTTCCTTCAGTGTATGAAGGTGGACCAGACACTAGCACAGCTAAAGTCTCTGAGGTACTTCCAGGTTCACTGCCCAAAACATCTTTGAGCAACTTTCCATCCCAGTGTAAGGCAGCGTACTGTGGGGGTTTTCACAAAACTTGGACATGTGACTCTGGCTGATATTATACCTGGACAGCATTCTGCTGCGACGTGTTGTTGAGGTTGAGATGACGAAGTTATCCAGATCAGCCCCTCCAGCTTTCAAGGTGGCAGAAACCATGGCAGTAACTTGATTGTCTGATAAACCAAGACGATCAGCTGTATTGCAGATGACATCACATTCCATGACCTTCCTTGGAAACGTCAAAGTCACACTAGTCACAGTGTCTTGATGGTGAGAACATCCAGGACGAGGCTGATGGTAATCCATGTCCTCTGTGTTAGCGTCGTTGTCAGTTGAGTCACCCCAGGTAATGTCATCCACATGAACAACTGCCTCTTGTTCTGCTGCAGCTGTAAAATAGTACAACATGTTAAGACAGTAATTGTTAAGTACATGCTAAATATCGCAATGGAGTAAAACTTAAAACTTTTTGTAACGTTCAAAGTAATTAGTTTTACCTTGTTCTTGTCTATGCTGCAGTCTTTCATTCCTCGCTGCTTGCTGCAGGGATCTTGTCTCAAAAATCTTGTCATGACCAGACATATGACCTTTCCTCTCAGTCTTTTGGTCTTCGTAGAACCTGATATCCTCATCTTTCTTCTCTCTGGATAACAGTCTGTTGTTCTGTATTTCCTGGATTGCATCTGGAGCTCCTATATCGAACAGGCTGTCTAATTCCAGCACAAATGCTCCTCTTTTTCCTCCAGGGTTACTTGCTCTTCCTTTGCTTTTCACCAGAGCACGATGTTTCTCATGTAGTTTCATGAAGAGCTTCATTGCGTTGTACTTGGTCATTGTCTTGATCCTAGCCATCTGCCAGAATGGGATGATAGATTCAACTGTTTCATATGCAAGGTCTTGAACCATGGGCCTCCCTGCATTTTCCGGTAAATTCTGAAGATTAAGGAAATACTGGAACGCCTGTCTGTTGGTGGGAAGCTGGGAACCACTGATAAAAGCTGAAGGGTATCCAACCAGGAAAGTTTCAGTGAGAGATCTGGTAGATGGCTCAGTTGACACCTGCCTGTGGACAGTACGTGGAGGTTCTGAGATATCAACTGTGCGCCCACGGAGCTCCCTCAGCTCCTTGCTTAATGCCATTGTGAAGTTGTAACTTGTAGATGGTTTTCTAGATTCTGATTGAGTTTCTGTTGTTTCCTGAAAACTGATAGATAATTATTATTATTATTATTATTATTATTATTATTATTTATTAATTTTATGTTCTTTCATTTGATACCTAATTTGTTGCTCTATCTTGTTTAGATCAAAAGTTAAAGTGCAAAACATAATTCAAGGGACCTCGGAATTGGCGCTTTGGCCGATTTCAAGGCAGAAAATTTAAAGCTCCATGCGGCAATGCTTCCCAACATCCTAGGTCAAAATAGTTGTGATTTTCGGCTTTTTCAGGTCAAAAAGCATGGGGAAATCTACAGAAACCTATGAAAATAAGAAAAAGTTGATTCTTGAACAGGCCTAATGCACCATGGGGGTGCTATAAAAGAAAAGTTCCAAAATTTATAATTAGTAATCACGCCAAATTGAATTAATTAACATTCACATTAATTCCATTTATTACGTAACTCAAACAAATATCTATGATTTTATCGCACATTTATGCCTGAATTCTGAATATACAGGGTGCGTCATAAGTCGGTTTACCGAGAATAAAGGAATCACCTGAAAAATAATATTTATCATTTACTACAGAAATTACTATTTAGTACAAGAAACGTACACAAGCGCACATAGATTCCCTTATTATTACCCGAAAGAGAATCTTCAATTATCAATTAATAATTTAATTTATTGTATGTATACATTGCAGCTAGCACATGTTTCAAATTATCGATCAGTAATAATAATAATAATGAGAAATCATATATTAAATTTCCCAAAGTTGATTAACTGTTAATTTTTTATAGAAAACAAAGTAAAATACATTTACATTAAATTATCTTCGCATCCACGATGCTTTACGCTTCCAGCCATTATTAAAAATTAATGAAAAATCTTAAAACGCATATCTTAAGTATCATATGTTCACCGGATTTTATTTCTAATCCCTCATAAACTTTAAACCGATGCGAATTGTCCCGATTTCCAAACATATTTTCCAATCTCGCTAACTCCCTCATATATGTATATATATATATATATATATATATATATATATAATATATATATATATATATATATATATACAGGGTGGGCGGAAAGTAGCTCCCTATTTTGGATTGGTAAAAAAATACGTATATTATCCATTTATTTCAGAAGAAATAATATGAAAAGGTAGGCATACATGGTAGGTTTTCTCTAAAATTCAATGTGGGCTCCAACTCTTTCCACCAGCTTCTGGAGCCGCCCAGGAATGGCGTCCACTGACTTTAGCAGGAACTCCGGCGGGATGGAGGACATGACTTCCCGAATTCGGTCCTCCAGTTCTTCCAATGTCCTCGGTTTGGTGCGGTAGACTTCTTCCTTTACCCACCCCCAAAGAAAGAAGTCGCACGGTGTCAAGTCGGGGCTCCTGGCTGGCCATTGATGTGGACCACGACGACCCATCCAACGCCCAGGGAAGTGGGCATCCAGCCACTCACGGACAACAAGAGCGAAGTGCGGAGGGGCGCCATCTTGCATAAATATCAGATCGTCGATGTCTCCCATGTGCTGACAACCAGCCAGACCTCGTTTCGCAACATAGCAATGTACCGCTCAGCATTCATGGGTTGCGCAGAAGGAACGGGCCCACAACCTGATCTGAGGTCATACCACACCACACCGTTACACTGAACCGATTCTGCCGTTTTTCAGCGGTAACCATGGGATCCTCTCCTGCCCAGTAGTGGCAATTGTGGCGGTTGACAAAGCCTCCGACGTGGAACACCGCCTCGTCGCTCCAGAGGATGTTGCGGAAGAGATGGGGCCAGTCTTCATGCCAAGCCAGCATGATTTCCCCGAACTCCATGCGAATGTCGCAGTCCTCGTCCGAGAGAGATTGGCAGTAATGCGGCTTCCACGCACGCCAGTTCAACTCCCCCTTCAGCACAGTTCGCACTGAGTAGCGGGAGAGTCCACTTTCCCGAGCTGCCTGGCGAGTTGACTTTCGTGGACTCCATGCGAACATTTCCTGAACTGCCTGCACCGTCTCCTGGGCCCTGGATGTCGAAGGGCGACCACATCTTCGAACATCTGCCACAGACCCCGTGGTCATGAGCTTCGAGTGGCAGTTCTTGATTGTTTTCGGGTCCACTTGGGCACGTGGTCCGTGAATGGCCCGCCACCATCTTTGAACTCGAACGACAGATTGCCAAACTTCGTACCGTGCCGCCAACTGGGCACGCTCCTGCAGTGTTAAACGCTCAGCCATGTTACCCTTCAATCTGAAATGAAAAAAAAAATGAACGTTACAATTGTACCACTTTAGAGAACACAAAGAGAACACTTTAGAGAAAAAAAGATTACCGTTACAATTGTACCACTTTAGAGAACACACCATTACAATATAACAATAAAATCACAAGTTATACATAATTTATATGTAATTTAAATTAGGGAGCTACTTTCCGCCCACCCTTTTAAATGACATGGGATGGACCTGTAAATCAAAATAACTTTTTATGAGGTAGTTTTTGTCGCTTTATTCAAATAACAGTTTACCTTTCCTGGATCTTCTAGTTAAACGGGCTAATAACAAGTTCCAGACCTCACTATTTAGACAACAAACTTTTACTGGTTTGGGAACCAATTATTTTGGTTGTATGTTTTATAAATATAAGATTAGCGCTATACTAATATTATTAACAAGAAGTTACCGAATTTGTTCAGATTACTTTTCAGTAAATGAAGAATTTAATTTTTTAAGACAGTATTTTATTAATAATTACTACCCTTCTAATCTTTTTGACAACCAATTAAAGAAATTTTTAAATAACACTTTTAATACTAAACTCCCCATAACCACAGTACAAAAAGAAACCAGATATATTAAATTACCTTTTTATGGTTATTTATGATTATGTATTCGAAGTGAAGTGTCCAAACTGCTTAAGTCCAGGTATCCCCAAATAAATTTTAGATTCGCCCTCGTCAACCCACTTAAATTATCAAATTTTTTAAAGTTCAAAGACAAATTCCTCAAAACTGTATGCCCTAATGTTGTTTATAAATATACGTGCGACAGCTGTAAGGCTGCGTATATCGGCAGTACTCAACTCCAACTGGAGGTACGCCTTTCTCAACATTTGGGCTTATCAGTCCGTACCAACCGTCCCCTCAGTAGCCCACCACAATCCGCAATTAGAAACCGTAGTAATGAAAACAACCATCCCCTTCACAAAACTCAGTTCGAAATTCTAACAGATCCAATAACCTTACAGAACTCTGAATTTTAGAATCTTTGTACATCAACAGAAACAAACCTTCCATTAACAACAATAGTTCATCTTACAAATTACAGCTCTTCTAAATAACCAACCAACTTACTTTCATAGATATATCATACCTTCCAATTAACTGACCATACAGTGTTCTTTCAGTTTCTGCTGAATATGGAGGTTGTAAACATTGTGTATTTACGAATTGAGTAATTTTAATTTAATTTAATTATTGTAATTTTATTTTGTATTGATGTAAATTTAATGATTTTAATTTTCTTTGTATTGATCTAATTTTAATTATTTATTCTTATTTTTGTTTTAAGGTTTTAAGATTTATAATTCACTGATGATGACAAAAGATTTGTCGAAACATCTAAGTACAAAAAATAAACGAAAATGTTTGCTGTTGTGTTGGTCCTTCTTTACATATATATATATAAATATATATATATATATATATATATATATATCGGCTATTGATTGATGGCGCGGAAAACGCAGTTTAATAATAAACAGGAACACCAGAGAAAATACAAACATCCTTCAAGGTTTAATAGTACCAACGTTTCGGAATGCACTAATTCCATCTTCAGGGCTAAAACAATAAAATTCCAAATCACATACAAAAATACAAATTGCTTAATAACAATTTAAAATAAACTTAAAAAATTATAAAAAGTAGCTAAGAAAATGTAAGACATTAAAACTAAAAGGTAAATAAATGTGAAGTTAAAAAGTTAAAATTATAAAAAAGTAAAAGCATTAAAACTGAAATGTAAATAAAATAAACTAGTACCTTAACCAAAACATAGCAGATCTATCGATGATTCGTCAGAATTTAGGTCTGGTTTTAGTTTATAAATAAACAGAGACTCCATAATTTTAAGCTTAAGGTCAGAGCTTCCGGCAGCAAGTACGGTGAAATTAGACTGTGAAATTGGGTGGTTATTGTTGTGTGCGAGTGATTACGTATGAGAGAATTAGGTGGTTTGCCAAGGGGTAAATTTGTACGGACCGATTTACCGAGATGTTCGTAAATACGAGATTTTAAATGTCTTTTAGTTTTACCTATATATGACCCCATACAGTGGTCACACTTGTATTGATAAACTATAGATGACTTAAGAAGTGTAGGAATAACATCCTTGTATTTAAATAAATGGTAAATCGATTTAGACGGGGTGAATATAATTTTTATACACAGTTGTGGGTAGAATTCCTTGAGCAATTTTTAAAGTTTATTTCTAATGTTAAAACTTGAGGTTCCCATATAGGGCAAAGTGAAATACAGGATATCTTTGGGGACTGTAATTAAGTCTCTAGTTGTAGGGCTTATTAGTCTATTTAAGGTTCTGCCTATTGTAGTCTCCACCAGTCTAGAAGGGAAATTATTCTTGGCAAGGAGTTTTCGGATGAAATCTAGTTCATCGTGTAGTTTGAAGTAATCTGAACAGATATTGAAAGCTCTATTGGTCAGAGTCGAGATTAAATTTCGTTTGAAACCTAAAGGGATAAAGGAAGAAAAGTTCGTAGTAAGATTGGTGAATGTCGGCTTTCGGTAAACGGAAGTTTCAAAAGAGGAATTAGTTTTTATTATCTTAATGTCCAAAAAGGACAGAGAGCTATTAGATTCAACTTCTGAAGTAAATTGAATGTTAGGGTGCTTAGAATTAAGGTAATTACGAAACAAAGGGATATGGTCTGGTGATTTAAACAGGAGAAAAGTGTCATCAATATATCTTCTATAAAAAACCGGTTTAAAGTTGGAAGGACACTCATTCAACCATTTGACTTCATGATGACACAGAAACGCGTTAGCTAAGGTGGGACCAAGAGGCAGACCCATTTGAACACCTTCAGTCTGTTTAAAATATTCACCGTTGAATATAAATATAAGGTCTTCCACGGAAAATTTTAGTAGTTCTTTCATTTGGCCTCTATTAAAACCCTGCACAGTATCAGTATTATTAAAAAGATTGTCAATACATATATCAATAGTTTCTGCAACAGGCACATTGGTAAATAAAGATTTTACATCGAAGCTAGCCATTGTGTAAGAATTATTATTTAATGAGGTAATTTCTCTAACGAAAGAAAAAGAATCCCGTGCTGTATACAAATTATAAGTTATAGGTGATAGTATGGGAACCAAGAATTTTGAAAGGTTATAACTAAAAGTTCCTAGAGCCGATAAAATTGGCCTAAGCGGACAATTAGGTTTGTGTATTTTAGGAAGTCCATACATAATGCCTGGGCTGGATCCAGAAACAAATAATTTAGCAAAAACCGTGTCTGAGATTATATTATTAGATTTAAGTTTTCTAAGATACCTATTAATTTTATCTTCCTGTTTTAAAATTAAAGCAAAAATGTCACCAGTTACTTTAGTAAATCTAGTTGCATCATTTAAAATATCTAACATTTTATTGACATAAACATTCCTGTCCAAAAGAACAACGCCATTGCCTTTGTCTGGTCTTGTAACCACCAATGACTTGTCCAAAGACAGATTTCTTAGACTTTGAAACTCTTCCACCTCCATATTAGATCTATTGCCATAAGGGTTAAAAGCATAAAATGAAGTAAAAGCTAAATTACGTAAATTATTAGATAAAAAGTTAAAACCTTTAGTATGTGGGTCAAAGAATGAATGTTTAAAAAGGTCCTTAAAAAATAACTCAAAGTTGAGGAAATAATTGTAAAAATTAAGTTTCTTTGGAGTAAGAGAGAATTTCAGGCCTTTACAAAGGGCAGATTTTTTAATATCACTGAGAACTTTGGAAGAATAATTAAAGATGAGATCATTAGCTGCTAGATTATTACTATCACCTATAACTTATAATTTGTATACAGCACGGGATTCTTTTTCTTTCGTTAGAGAAATTACCTCATTAAATAATAATTCTTACACAATGGCTAGCTTCGATGTAAAATCTTTATTTACCAATGTGCCTGTTGCAGAAACTATTGATATATGTATTGACAATCTTTTTAATAATACTGATACTGTGCAGGGTTTTAATAGAGGCCAAATGAAAGAACTACTAAAATTTTCCGTGGAAGACCTTATATTTATATTCAACGGTGAATATTTTAAACAGACTGAAGGTGTTCAAATGGGTCTGCCTCTTGGTCCCACCTTAGCTAACGCGTTTCTGTGTCATCATGAAGTCAAATGGTTGAATGAGTGTCCTTCCAACTTTAAACCGGTTTTTTATAGAAGATATATTGATGACACTTTTCTCCTGTTTAAATCACCAGACCATATCCCTTTGTTTCGTAATTACCTTAATTCTAAGCACCCTAACATTCAATTTACTTCAGAAGTTGAATCTAATAGCTCTCTGTCCTTTTTGGACATTAAGATAATAAAAACTAATTCCTCTTTTGAAACTTCCGTTTACCGAAAGCCGACATTCACCAATCTTACTACGAACTTTTCTTCCTTTATCCCTTTAGGTTTCAAACGAAATTTAATCTCGACTCTGACCAATAGAGCTTTCAATATCTGTTCAGATTACTTCAAACTACACGATGAACTAGATTTCATCCGAAAACTCCTTGCCAAGAATAATTTCCCTTCTAGACTGGTGGAGACTACAATAGGCAGAACCTTAAATAGACTAATAAGCCCTACAACTAGAGACTTAATTACAGTCCCCAAAGATATCCTGTATTTCACTTTGCCCTATATGGGAACCTCAAGTTTTAACATTAGAAATAAACTTTAAAAATTGCTCAAGGAATTCTACCCACAACTGTGTATAAAAATTATATTCACCCCGTCTAAATCGATTTACCATTTATTTAAATACAAGGATGTTATTCCTACACTTCTTAAGTCATCTATAGTTTATCAATACAAGTGTGACCACTGTATGGGGTCATATATAGGTAAAACTAAAAGACATTTAAAATCTCGTATTTACGAACATCTCGGTAAATCGGTCCGTACAAATTTACCCCTTGGCAAACCACCTAATTCTCTCATACGTAATCACTCGCACAACAATAACCACCCAATTTCACAGTCTAATTTCACCGTACTTGCTGCCGGAAGCTCTGACCTTAAGCTTAAAATTATGGAGTCTCTGTTTATTTATAAACTAAAACCAGACCTAAATTCTGACGAATCATCGATAGATCTGCTATGTTTTGGTTAAGGTACTAGTATATTTTATTTACATTTCAGTTTTAATGCTTTTACTTTTTTATAATTTTAACTTTTTAACTTCACATTTATTTACCTTTTAGTTTTAATGTTTTACATTTTCTTAGCTACTTTTTATAATTTTTTAAGTTTATTTTAAATTGTTATTAAGCAATTTGTATTTTTGTATGTGATTTGGAATTTTATTGTTTTAGCCCTGAAGATGGAATTAGTGCATTCCGAAACGTTGGTACTATTAAACCTTGAAGGATGTTTGTATTTTCTCTGGTGTTCCTGTTTATTATATATATATATATATATATATATATATATATATATATATATATATATTAGGGTGACCCAAATTTAGGGTGAAAATTTGAACGTTGTCTGAACCTGGCGAGCACATGGTGCCCTCGTTGTACTTCAGGTACAATAGCTTTGTATAAAATCTGAAGAAAATTGGATGATGTTTAGCGGTCCCGCAAAACATTTAGTTATTTTAGTCTAATAAAATTCTAGCAAAACAGCCAATTTCCTTTAATTCTTTGAAAATTATTAGTTGTAGCCTATATCTTTCTATAGTTACGCTTATGAGACCTAATTTCTGTTTTTTTGTGTCCACAGGTAGTGTTTTTGATTGGATAATGGATATGGTGACACGAAGTGGGCCAGCCTTTTGGCTTGTTGGCCACCCAGACCCAGATATCACAGGTGCTCGATTGCTTTCCTGAGGCCAAGTGCTTAGGAAATATTACTTCCATCACTCCGTTATGAAGTAAACGAAAACAGATGCTGAAAAAGCATCTATTCAAGCAGTGCTAGAGATATGGGAAAAGGCTAAAATTCCAACATCAACCCTAGCTTACAGCAAAGCCAAACTTTTGAAAATGATTGATGAGTACGACAATCTCAAGAAAAACCGCAATCGAGACTCCGAGACCTGTCGTACTCAAGAGGCAATGTTCCGGGACCAGCTCGAGGATCTCTTTGATGTGGCTCACAAGGATGCGATGATTATCATGTCAAATGAAGAGGATAAGGCCTTCCTGGTGAGCCAAAGGGAAGATCGAACATCATCCTCCATGATCGGGATCGATGTTATTCACACCAAAGTCAGCGCGGAAAAGAGGAAACGAGAGGAGGTGATTAAGCAACAGAAGGAGAGAAGTGAAAATGAGAAGAAGGCGTTATTTGAAGTCTCTGATTCCTCGCAGATGGCCTGCCTTCCTCAGAAACAGATACAGAAGAGAATGACGCCGAGTTTACACTCAAAGATGGCAGGTCATGCAACGAAGGAAGGAGAATCGACCTGTTCTGCTCAGCCCAAAAGTGACTGCAGCCATGGATCGGTTCAACATCTCCGACAGGGCGGCCATGGGCCTTTCGGGAGTCCTGGCAAAGGCATCGGGACAGAACCTGAAGAAGATGACGCTCTCACGAAGTTCAATTCGACGACACAGGATGGCCAATAGGGTAGCATTCGCAAAGACAAATAAGAACCTGAACCTCCCTCCCAAAACCCCATTCCTCCTCCACTGGGATTCGAAGCTTCTTCCTGATGTGTCCAAGTCCGAGATGGTTGACAGGATTGCCATCCTGGTCACAGGAGGCAACCAAGAGATCCTTCTCGGGGTCCCCAAGATTGGCAGCAGCACAGGTGTGAACCAGTCGAACGCTTGCATCACTGCTCTTCAGGAGTGGATCCTCATGGATTATGTGCGAGGCTAGGCGTTCGACACCACGGCCTCAAACACTGGTCTGTCCGAGGGAGCTTGCACGAAGATACAGGCTGCCATCAACCGGGAGATTATTTGGATCGCTTGTCGTCACCATATCCTGGAAGTTGTTCTCTCTGATGTCTTCAAGAAGGAGTACGGACCATCCAGCGGCCCCAATATCCCCTTGTTCATGCGGTTCCAAGAGCAGTGGAGATTCATTGATGGAACCCGCTGGAAGCCAGCAACGCACGATGAGAATATCGTGGAAGAATTCTCTGGTCCCCTGGCAGGATTCAAAGAAAGGGCGCTGAAGGACCTGAAGATGGCAATCAAGTCAAAGGCTCACCTCAGGTACGATTACAAGGAACTCCTTTTCCTGTCATACACCTTCTTGGGGGAAATTCCAGAGGGAGGTATGAAGATTAGGACACCTGGGGCCTTCCACCAAGCCAGATGGATGGCAAAGGCCATTTATGCTCTTAAGATCTTCCTCTTCAGAGAGCAGTTCACCCTCACTGCTCACGAAATGTGTGCGGTGCGGGATCTCAGCCTCTTCATTTCTCTGTTCTACACCAGGTACTGGCATCAAGCAACGATCGCATCATATGCCCCCAAAAATGACTTGGATTTCATGAAGGATCTTGAGAGCGGAATTCCGAATCGTCAGCTGGTGAACACTGCCCTCACAGCCTTCAAACGCCACCTGTGGTATGTGTCCGAGGAATTGATCGGTCTTGCATTCTTTGATGACTGGATTGGAGAAGAGGAGAAAGTTGCAATGGTGAAAAATCTCAAGAAGAGAGAGCGGAAGGGACTGAAGAGAATTGATGGCAAGAGATTCTCTCTTCTAACACCGCTTCCTGACTTCGTGACTGCCAAGACCAAGAACATATTTGACCTCATTCTCCCGAATGGTCGTCATGAGTCGGAGTCTTTCCTCGCCAAGCCACCTTCTTCTTGGAACAAAGATGAAACCTACCAACAATTCATGGCCCCCGTCGCTTCACTGAAGGTTGTGAACGACACAGTTCAACTCAACGACACAATTCAATTTATCCATCACCAAGGATGAGACCCAGAAGCAGTACCTCCTGAAAGTTGTAGCTCAGCACAGGAAGGATATGCCCTCCATGTCAAAAGCTGTCTTCCTGACATAAACTTAGAATGTACAATGATGCCTTTCCTTTTCCGTGAGCTTATGCAAGATAATTGTCAATTTTTTGTGATGACCGGGAAGTTGAAGTTTTGCGGGACCCATGAATATTGAGCTAAGAAACTGAAATTTTGTCTGAAGACATGTTTGGGGTAAAGGTATTAGGGCGACATGTGTCTAAATTAAAATTCCAACATTTAATTTTTTGGACCACCCTAATATATATATATATATACAGGGCGTCCCAAAAAAATGTATACACACTTTAAATACTTATAAAGGCAGTGTTTATTAAAATACATTTCATTTTCAAAATGTAATAGAATCTACAGACATTATTTAATTGTTTTGTCAACGCCTGTTTTCAAACTGACGTCCGTTCTGGTCCAGGCACTGCTGATAACGCGAAGCAATGGAATCGCAAGCATCACGAAACATTTCGTTTGGTATTTGTGTGCATTCTCGTTCAATGGCTGCTCTCAATTCAGCGACTGTTGCAGGTTTTATTGCGTAGACTTTGTCTTTTAAGTATCCCCATAAAAAAAGTCTAGTGGTGTGAGGTCTGGTGAACGCGGAGGGTATTCTACGAAACCCCTTCGTCCAATCCACATCCACATCGTGCCAAGTACCACTCGCAATACTCCACTCTTCGGTCCGGATCATCTTCATTAATAGCATGGACTAATCTTGGAATGTAACTTTTCCATTGACAGTGCTTCAAAATGCGTTGGACAGACGATTCTGAAATTCCTACCTCACGACTCGCTTGCCGCACAGATTTTCTTGGACTTTGGTGATACGTTTCCAGTACTCTTTCTTGCTTTGTGGGGCTTGTCGATGTCCGTGGTCTTCCGGAACGCTTCTTGTGGACATTCTGAACAGTTCCATCGGCTTCAAACTTATCTCTAATTCGAGTGATGGTAAGTCGCGTTGGTGGATCTGTTTGAAACTCCCTCCTAAACTGTCTTTGCACTTCAACTGCGTTTTCACACTTCCAGTAGCATTTTAGAATGAATTTCCTTTGTTCAAAGCTTAGTCTGACTGCCATTATTAATTCTAATGGGTTTAACTTGGAAAGAAAGAAACAACAATTGAGCTATCAGCTGTTAAAGTGTGTATACATTTTTTTGGGACGCCCTGTATATATACCACAGGTAAAATAATAAAGCAGAAGTTTATGACACGTTCATTCTCTCCATCCATAATTTGAATTTACAATCGATCAACAACTTCCTTCTCTTGAGACCCCTCCATCTGTCTATCTACATTATCATGCTTACCTATCTATCTGTGTTGAATGACTTCATACATAACGTACATATACACACACATTCTTGTTACTACTACCAAAAAATATTTCAACAAGTTCCGGTCACATACAAACAAAAAAAAAACTGAATTTTGAAAAGTCAAAACCAAACAAATTGCAACTCAACAAGAAGATACAACGGCTTTTACAGAAGGGAACGTCAAGTTGCGTGTCCCCGTATTGTAACACCCTGCTATATCACTTCGTGTGATCAGTCGTACATGACTTACTTATCATTTTTTTTCTTTATTTTCTCCTAACATCATATTATGATGTAGAATTTTATTAAGGTAAATAAATGGGCTTCATTTACCTTAAACAAAATCTTACAGATTTTCATTTATAAGGACAAATATTAACTATGAGTATTTAAATTCACTCTCACACTTTCGCTTTCATTATTTTCACGCCTAATTTTCTTTTTCATAATTATGGCTGAGTCTGATAGGCCTACAATGAACTTAGATAAGCTAACACCTTTAAAAGAAAAAGGGGTCAGGGATAAATCAGTACTTTTAGTTTGATTGGGAACAAAAACTATATTTCTGATATTGATAAATTTAGCTGTTTGTTAAATCACATTAAAAATAATGCATCATCGTCGAAGTGAATGGGCTCTCACTGCTACACTTAAGCTGAGAATATACGCATTTGGCTTATCAGTCCGTACCAGCCGTCCCCTCAGTTGGTAGCTACCGTATTCACTATTTATATGTTAATGAACTTCCTGGTAGCTAATTTTATTAATCCAGATGCCTACAGAAAGGTGTTAACATGTTACTCATTAAACCATGGTTTGAAGGTTCATTGAAAGAGAAACACACACACACACACACACACATATATTAGGGTGGTCCTTATTTTCGAAAGTCTGAATTATCATGCTCTCAACCTCTTATATGGTGGCAATTATCACAAAAATAATTCTCATAAAATATTTCTTGAAAATATAAATTTTTACAGGTAGCTCAAACGAACAGAAATTTGCGCGCCAATTTGTCATTGCCCCATATGTATGCCGGTTAAATATGAGAAGTGTTAACCCTCTTCAGATCGAGTTGTTTTTTACACAACTACAGTAATTAAAACTAGGTTTGTAAATAGTTTCTGAAATTAGATCACTCCGGGGCTCTACTTTACTATCTCAAGATGTTTTTCAATAACATGACATGAAATTCAATACAATTTTTTTTAGCATCTTTGTAATTTAGCATTAATATGCACAATTCTACTATTTTTTGTAGGCGATAGATGGCATCCCATTACTCGTGGTATGTATGCGGTGCCTGACATATAGCGCAATGCACAACAGTTCAGTGTCTCTCTTGCTGCTACGTGGATACGAGTGTTGTGTAGCTGCTGCCACTTTACAAGCGTATCTGCTCAGTGCTTATCTGAGATAATAGTGTTAAGCGTTCATCATCCGTTGAACTTTGTTTTGCAATTTGATTAATATTTTAGGAATAGTGAATCGAAATAACTTCTGTATTTATTTAGCAAATTGTACTGTAATGATGGCAAAACACACGAGATCAAGCAATGCTGCGCTTTACCTTGTGGACAGAACGTCGGAGAAGGTGACAGGGCAAAAGCTCCCATCCATCGGAGAGGTCCTTGCAGTCTTCCTCCACAATCATCTTTCGCTTCATAAACCAATTCGTGAAGCAGCCATTGATGTGATGAGTGAAATTTTGGAGTTTTGGGCCCGCGCTCGAGTCCCCGTAAAACGGAAAGATCACATTGTTGGAAAAATAATGAAGTTAAACAAAGAATGGCAGCTGCTTCGAAAAAACAAGAACCGGCGTTCAGAAACTCAAATCAGGAAGGAAGAAGAGTTCAAATCTCAGATGGAGAACCTTTTCGACATCGCTCATGAAAATGCTATTCAAATGATCAAAAACGAAGAGGATCGCCAATTCCTGCTAGCCCAACGGGAACCAGACAGACGTAGGTCGATGGGTTCTGTGGATACCGTACTGTCAAAAACGGAACAAAAAGTTGCAAACAGAAAAGCAGCTGAAGATATGCAGCTACGGAAAGCCAAAGAAGAAGCGGAAGCATCCTGCTCTATTGGAACGCTGGCGTCATCAAGTAGCAGTAACGAACATTCTTCAGAAGCTGAACTACAAGAAACCTGTGGTGGTGAGCCTCTTCCAAAACGAAGCCGTGGAGTGAATAACATTTTGACTCCGGCACTTGCTTCAGCTTTAGACCGTTCTTCAATCAGTGACAGAAAGGCAACAATTGCAATAGCGGAAACTGCCCGCAGTGTGGGACATGACTTGAGAAAACTGGCCATTAATCGGTCATCAGTGAAGCGAGCTCGGGAGCGTCATCGTGCCAAGGCAGCAAAAACTTTGAAAAAATAAGTAGCAGACGATATTCCCTTGATTATTCACTGGGATGGCAAACTCCTAATGGACCTCACAGGGAAAGAGCTTGTGGACCAGCTCTCTGTTCTAGTGTCTGGATTGGGAGTGCAACAGCTTCTTGGAGTCCCCAAAATTCCGTCTGGTACTGGAGAACACCAAGCACAGGAGGTCGAGCGGGAAAAGCTGCAGGAATGGGAATTGAGTGACAGAGTTGTTGGAATGAGTTTTGACACTACCGCATCAAATACGTGACGTCACTCCGGGGCTTGCGTCCTCTTAGAACAAAAACTTGTAAGAGATCTCTTCTACTTGCCATGCGGACATCACATCATGGAACTTGTTTTTGGTGCAGCTTTCCAGGCCTGCATGGGACCAACTTCTGGGCCTGAAGTCCTCTTGTTCAAAAGATTTCAGCGTTTCTGGCCTCAACTGGATACGAGTCAGTTTTTAACGGGTATTGATGACCAGGAAGTTGAAGCATCTACGAGAGAACAACGTCCCAGTCTGATCAATTTCGCTTTGTACCAACTGTCACAAGATTATGCAAGGGATGACTACAAAGATTTCCTAGAGTTAGCTCTTCTTTTCTTGGGTCGAGCAGAGTCTCACGGCTTTCATCACTGTTTTAAAGCTGCTGGCGCCATGCATCACGCTCGCTGGTTATCGAAAGTGTTATATTCCTTCAAGGTATGGATGTTCCGGAAACAGTTTAAATTAACAGCCCAGGAGGAGCGCAGCCCACGGGATATCTGCGTATTCACCGTCACCACTTACATGAGGGCCTGGTTCCGTGCCCCACCATTGCCAGCAGCTGCACCGCTGGAGGATCTGAATCTGATGAAGGCTCTGTCCAGTTATCCACATACAATGATTGCAAAGGCTACAAAAGCCAAATTCAGTGACCACTTGTGGTATCTCTCTGAGAGTTTGGTTGCATTAGCGCTGTTTGATCCAGATGTTTTTGTGGCTACGAAGAGGGCTATAATCAAGGTTATGGAGTACAAAGAAAGAGATGAGGATGCACAAAAAAAGTTCAACAAAACAGCTTTCAAGCCGACAATGACCCTGGATGCCTTCGCCTCAAAACAATCGAAGAAGCTATTTGTTTATTTCAACCTGCCGCAGGATTTCTTGGAGAAAGATCCTAATGACTGGAATTCCTTTCCCTCATTCCAAGACGCTACAAGAGAAGTTCCTAGCATCAATGTGATCAATGATAATGCTGAACGAACAGTAGCGCTCGTACAAAATTTCAACCAGAGTCATACAAAAGATGAACAACTGCAGTTCCTTCTTCAAGTAGTGGCTGACCATCGCCGAAGCTTTCCCGACAGCAAAAAGGAGACCTTCATTGGACAACAGTGAGTGGTTTGGCAACATGACACCCCCGTCATGAACGACTAATACCCAACGATATAGTTTGAGGGAGACCCAAATGCCATGGTTTCATAGGGATATAGAGTAAAACATTTAAGTCCTTAAGCTACCTCGAGATATTAATTGATTCAAATGAACTTTCTATCCAACCGTTGTTACATTATATGCCACCATTTCAGTTGTTGGGAGCCACCTCTTTCCTAACCTCAAAATTAGACATGTAAATAAGGACCACCCTAATATATATATATATAATATATATATATAGTTATGTATATATGTGGTTACCTCGTTTTTCATTTGTTTCGTTCTCTCTCTCTCGTCTTGCGCGGAATATCTCCTATACAAGCGTCGTTCTTTACGTTATTTATACTGCGTGTTCTTTGCAGTTAAATGTATATAATGTTACGGCATGCGGGAGGTGCCCCCTTGGGGCATTGGTTTCTGCGAGTATGTAGAAGAATTACGGCATTTGGAAGAGTGAGGCCCATGGTGTAATGGTATCGCATCTGACCGGCAATCGGAAGATCCCGGGTTCGATTCCCGGGTGGTTACCTCATTTTTTCATTTGTTTCGTTCTCTCTCTCTCGTCTTGCGCGGAATATCTCCTATACAAGCGTCGTTCTTTACGATATATATACTGTATATATATATATAGTTATGTATATATATATATGTATATAATTGTATATATATGTATGCTGCAAACCCACAAGGAAAAAATAAAAACGATTCCAAGGCCTTTCGTGTATTCAGAGCTACACCTCGTCAGGGAATGAAGATAAAAGGCGAGATGCCCATAGATATATACAACGTACAGGAAAAAAAAACAATTAGCACATACTTAACAGGGGTTAATGAGAGGCAAAAGAAATTTTAACATGATATTGTCAATTTTATACATTCCCGCACTGTTATTGAAATTGTTTTTAAAATGAATAAATGCACATTCTAGAATATTTCTTTCTATTATATCTCTGTTTTTAACAAGCGCTTTAGAACTATCCCACTTGATGCTATGGTTACATCTATACATATGGTTAAATAAAGCATTGGAATTATTAGCTGTTCTACAAGCATATTTATGCTGTTTTACCCTAATATCTAACGTTTTACCGGTTTGGTCTATATATACTGAGTTACATTGTGTACATCCGATCGAATACACACAACCAAAAACATTATCAAGGCTATTCTTTATTAGACGTGATTGAACAATATTATTATACTTAAAGATTACATTAATGCCAATTGCTTTAAGTAAAGTTGGAAGGTATTGAAAATTAACATGGTAAGGTAGGCTAAGGATATTTTTACGCTGAAATTCCTTTACAATTACATTATTATAATACCTATTCTTGGCTTTCTTAAGACAGTTATCTAAAAATGAAATAGGATAAAATAATTTAGTACCAATATTCATGATATTGCATAACTCGGAATCTAAAAATTCAGGACTGACAACTCTCAATGCTCGAAGAAACATAGAAAATAGAGGATTTAATCGAAGGATGATGGTCAGAATAAAAATGCACATAATAGTTATTATTAGTAGGCTTACGGTAGACTTCATATTTGAACTGATTAGAGCATCTCCAAATTTTTAGATCAAGAAAAGATAGGCTTCCATCATTTTCTTTCTCAAATGTGAACTTAATAGATGGGACTAAATTGTTGAGCCTACCAAGAAATAAGTCAACATCCAAATTATTAGGCCAAAGGCATAAAATATCATCTATATACCTGTACCAAACCAAGTTAAAATTAACAATCGTAGGCAAAATTCTACTTTCAAAAAATTCCATATATAAATTAGCTAGTACAGGTGAAAGGGGATTTCCCATAGCCAATCCAAACGACATAGCAGAAAACTTATTTTCAAACTGAAATTTACAATCTTTGACACACAGCTTAATTAACTCAATAAGAGTGTTGTGCTGAACAGGGAAAGAATATTCGGAGATCTCATCTTTTAAAAAATCAAGTAGGTCATCAACAGGGACTTTTGTGAATAGCGAGCATACATCGAAGCTTACCAATTTGAAATTAGGGTCATTAGGGAACTTTAGTTTGTCAATAAGATCCATGCTATTTACAATATGTGACTCAGAAATAGAGCCAACTAACGGCGTTAATAAACTAACTAACCATTTTGATAGCTTATAGTTACGGAGCCCACTGAGCTAACAATATGCCTCATGGGATTATTAACTTTGTCTGTTTTTACTAAGCCGTACAGATATGGTAGTGACGGATTGATATTAAGAAACTGCTGTGAAAGCCCATTATAGTTATTTTTTAATATTTCTCTTAATTTTCCGTTAAACATTTTATTAACATCCTCCAATGGGTCTCTATTTAGAGGTTTGTACGTGTCACGATCACTCAATAACGTATTCATCTTTTCAACATAACTGTTTTTTTTTGTCCATCATGACGATCGAATTGGATTTGTCCGCTTTAGTAATATGTAATGAATCATTATTTTTAAGTGTTTTTAGGGCTTTTTCAAACCTGAAAGGATAATTCGATTCATACCTCGTATTAAAAGCACTATGCACACAACCTTTGGCTAAAGTCACCTCACTTTCGGATATATTACTATGTTTTTCAAAATTAATAAAAGACTTAGCAATCAGTAAACTGCTGGGCTTTTTTGGGACTGAGAAACCTAACCCAAAGCCTAACGCACATTTCGTATTGAAGTCTAGCTCTTGGGACGACAAGTTAACAATATTACTAAAATCACTTTTTTTAGTCCAGTAACTATTACGAATTAAATCCTCCAGTCTATTGTTTAATTTCCTATTCTGAGTTCTGCATCTTCTATGTAAGTTGTTGTAAATATCGTCCAAAAGTGTACTTCTCTACGCATGAGGAACGGTGGAAAAAAAAATATTTTTTCTTACTTCGGACTCTCTGAAGGCGTTCTTCACTTCGATGCGGGCTATATTAATATGTTTCTTTAAAATAATTCTTTCGGTGTTACCAAATGGAGTATCGTCCAACATACGGTATCGTCTTCCAAGCAGGGATTTTGGGATGACTTTTTCACTATAACACTTCCTAAGGAAATCGAATTGGTTCTTAAGAGAATGTGCATGAGCAATAGCAGAACGGTAACTTCTAAAAATCGATCGGAGAGAAGAGAATATGGTTATAAAAAAGAGCAACAGTGAAGAGGACACGCGTGGGCTCCATTATATGGGATGAATTTCACAATAAAACACGTGAAATGAATGAATGCTGCAAATCCATAAGGAAAAAGATAACGATTCCAAGGCCTTTCGTGTATTCAGAGCTACACCTCGTCAGGGAATGAAGATAAAAGGCGAGATGCCCATAGATAAGTTATATACAACGTACAGGAAAAACAAAACAATTAGCAGATACTTAACAAGGGTTAATGAGAGGCAAAAGAAATTTTAACATGATATTGTCAATTTTATACATTCCCGCACTGTTATTCCCGCACTGTTATTCCCAATATCATGTCAATGTCAGCTTTGGGACAGGATCTAGGGTTTAAAGCAGCATAGCCCAGCTATATTTAGAACCTCAATATAAGCAAAAGACTCGCTGCCTTCACGTCAGATTCAATACATCAAAGAAACAGGGGTAACTATTATATTTTTAGCCAAAAACCAAAACTTAAACTTCAACTGGCAGAATTGAGCGTCCACTTTTCAAGGCACATAACATGTCCGTTTCCTGATCGGAATGAACTCAGAATATATATATATATATATATATATATAATATATATATATCAGTGGCGTGCGGTCCATGGAAGCAAGGGAAGCAATGCTTCCCTATTCAAAGAAAGAAGAAAATACTGTATTATACTTTAAAGTTTAAACAGTTCAATATGTGTTAATAATTTGTACAAAATCATTTTATTATACTATTTATAGCATTTGATTGGTAATCAGGTGGATACATAGTATATACATTGGTTGCCGTTCGTGCAAAAACCTTTAAGAAAGCCGACGCAAAAAATTTCGGTTTGGACAACAATTGACGAAATGCATCCTTTTTCCCAATGACTTACGCTTTTTTTTTTACTGTTACAAATTGTTTCTTTCCATTCTAAAAACTCATTTAATGTTTAATAATGTAGTATTTATTGAAAAACAACAAGTTTCATATATAGTTTTTCTACTAAAAAATTCCATGGCCATGTTAAGCGAAAAAGAATATATATTTATCGTTATTTTATCCTTCCCTATGTCAAAAAGGAAGCAATTTAGAAATCGCTGTCCAGATCTTATAGTTAATTTTCTTGAAATATCTGGCAACTTTACGTGCTGTCTGCTGTCATTCACTCATTTAAAGCGAATACGTAACTACGCTAGAAATGCGCAAGGGTAAGAAAGGCTTGCAAGTTTAGCTTTAATCTCAATTGAGAAAAAGCTTCTTAAGGATATGAAAACCGATGCCTTTTACGAAGAAATAATAGATATATTTAATAAAAAAGAAAGAAGAATAGAATTAACCTATAAGTAAAGTAAGTAGATGATTATATGTGTTTTGTTTTTATTATATAAGAGTATTTTCAAGTTTTATTTTTATTTTATATAATCTTTGTTGTTTTTGCTTGAATTGCTTCCCCTTGACGAAAAATCACCGCACGCCACTGATATATATATATATATATATATGTATATATATATATAATATATATATAATATATATAATATAATATATATATATATATAATATATAATATATCATATGTATATATATATATAATTATATATATATATTATATATATATATATATATATATATATATATATATATATTATATATATAAATATTATATATATTATATATACCTATATAATATATATATATATATATACATATAAATATAATATATAATATATACATATAATTATATATATATAATATACACATATATAATATATATATAATATATAATATACATATATATATATTATATATATACACCTACACACACATATATAATATACAGGGTGGGCCGTAAGTTTCCATACATAGGAAAAATAAACATTTTTTTATGGACAACCATTTTTATTTATATAATATGCTCTACATGGTTGCCATTGTTTTGAAAACACATTTCAATACGTGTTCCCCACTGTTGATGAACACGCATTAGCACAGTTGACGTTATGCTTGTAATGGCGTTGGTGATACGTTCCTTTAGATGATTTATGTCTCGTATCTTTTCCTGATACACCATGGCCTTCAAGTGCCCCCAAAGATAGAAATCAAGGGGGGTGAGATCTGGGGATCTGGGAGGCCACTCCACAGGACCACGCCGACCAATCCAAGCATCCGGAAACTGCTGATCCAAATACCGACGCACGTGAAGACCATAATGAGGTGGAGCTCCATCTTGCTGGAAGTAAACTGGGAAGTTACCTTCCTCGTTTAGCAGGGATGGGAAAATCTCTTCTTGCAACATGTTAAGATACCTTTCGGCATTAAGATTTCCACTGACAAAAATTGGTCCAATAATTCTGTCACCCCATATCCCGGCCCACACCATCACTTTACCGGCACCTTGCATCTTCGTCGGACTCAGCCAGTTAGGGTTAGCATTACTCCAATAACGTATGTTTTGCCGATTAACCTCTCCATTGACGTAAAAATTTGCTTCATCAGTAAACAAGATCTTACGTCAAACGCATATTCTTAGGGTATCTGAAACATAAAAACAAACGTTTAATTTTTCCTATGTATGGAAACTTACGGCCCACCCTGTATATATATATATATATATATATATATTATATATATACAGGGTCCGCAAAAAAAAAAGGAGCATGACGAAAATTGCTCTCACGCCCGCATTTTTTGCCGGACCCTTAAATGTTATATATCTAGCTAAAGATAAAAGAGCCCAAAGTTGTATAAAATAAATTTCATCAAAATCGGTCATAAAATAAAGATTTTATGGCCACAAACGTGCAATGACTAAAAAAATGAATTTCCGTGTAAACATTTAATGTTTTTCTCATTTAAAATTATTTTTTTCAGATGCCTAAATAATTTTAATCAATAAAAATGATAATATGCCCTTTTCTAAAGAAGATAAAATATTAATAAAACATTATAGACTTGATAAAAATTATGGCGCAATAAAATTATTACAAGAGTTTCCGAATAAACCATGGTCGAAAGGAGGTTTGGACAAGCTGTTAAGAAAAATCGACGAAACTTAAAGTACTGAAAGGAAACAAGGAAGCGGAAGGCCAAGATCAGTTCAAACCGAAGAAAACATCAGAGATGTGGAACTAAGAATTTGTAGTCAAGAAGGCAGACCAGGGACTCACGTGACACCGTCAAGAATTGCTAATGAGTTGAGCATATCCGAAAGTAGCGTCAGAAACATTATTAAAAACGACCTTGAACTAAAACCTTATAAACGGATACACGGGCAGAAATTAACTGAAATTAACGAACAGAAAAGAGTTGTTTGTTCTGAACGCATGTTAAGAAATATCACTCCCGAAATAGTAGACCTCGGCTTTTTTACTGACGAAAAGAAGTTTACGGTAGAACCACCGCGAAATTCCCAAAATGACAGAGTGTATTCAAGAGTTAATCGTAAAAATGAAATACCAGATGATAGATTTTATGCTACCCGTAATCATTTTTCTGCCAGCGTAATGGTATGGGTCGGTGTGTCTAAAGAAGGCAAGACATCTGTTTTTTTCGTAGACGCCCGCTATTACACTGAAACTTTGTTGGAACAAATGCTGCCCGAAATGAGACGATTGGCGAATAATGGTTACTTCTTATTCCAACAGGATGGCGCTCGGGCGCATACCGCTAAGTCAACTATTGAATTTTTAGAAAATAATGTTCCTCAATTGCTTTACCCAAAAGATTGGCCCCCTAATAGTCCAGATTTGAATCCCGTAGACTACGGAATATGGGAAATGTTGGCTGAGAAAGTGTACAAGCATAAGATCCGAAATGTCGAACATTTGAAAGAAGTTATCGTACAAAAATGGGAAGAAATTACCCAAGATCAAGTAGATAAAGCTATAGATCAATTTAGGCCCCGATTACGAAGGGTTGGTTGTAGAGGTTTCTGGCAAACATATCGAACAATTTTTTTAGTCTTATAATTTCGTTTTCTTTGGAAATTGTAAAATTATATGACATGTTGTAGTAAAACTTTTATATTTTTTTTAATTTTTGACGTATTGACATGAAATTTGGTACTAACTTAGTTTATTTGTTGCTTATTTGCCTAAAATAAATTATTTGTCATTATGTGTAAAAATAAATGTACAGTAAACATTTCTGGCAAACATATCGAACAATTTTTTTAGTCTTATAATTTCGTTTTCTTTTGAAATTGTAAAATTATATCACATGTTGTAGTAAAACTTTTATATTTTTTTTAATTTTTGACGTATTGACATGAAATTTGGTACTAACTTAGTTTATTTGTTGCTTATTTGCCTAAAATAAGTTATTTGTCATTATGTGTAAAAATAAATGTACAGTAAACATTTTCGTCATGCTCCTTTTTTTTTTGCGGACCCTGTATATATATATATATATATATATATACACATATATAATATATATATACATAATATATATAATATATATATATATATATATATAGTATATATATATACACATATATAATATATATAATTATATATACATAATATATATATATATATATATATATATAATATATATATATATATATATATATATATATACATATATAATATACGTATATATACTTTACTTTTGTTTACTTTTGTTGAGTTTGAACGAAGGCTCAGGATCGACCTGCGGTCGACCCCTCTGCAACATCCCGCCTCATTTGCAGGATTTGGTGAAGGAGGGAATTGCTCTGTGATCGCCTCCTGCCCTCGTAGCCAGCCACGCATGGCTGATCAGGGACTTTGCACAAGAATCTGTCCAGCTAGTTCTTGAAGTTATTCAGGTCGGTGTGCTGGAGATTCCTCACTTCTTTTGGAAGGACATTGAAAAGCTTTGGGTATTCTGAGGGTATTTTCCATCTTCGTTTTCATGGCTTCTTGTCCCACCGCAGCTGGGACCGTACAAAATCTGCCTCTTCTCTCATTCCAGTTTGTTTCTATTTCATTTCTGAGGTTAGGGACAGAGCCCTCAAGTATTTTCCATATGTATATTATTGTGTACCGCTCGCGCCTTCTTTCAAGAGAGTAGAGTTCTAGGGATTGTAGTCGAGACCAGTAGTCTTCACCTTCCGTTTCCTCTATCTTAGACGTAAAAGTCCTTTGTATAGCTTCAATGCTCGCAATATCTCTTTTTCTGTGTGGGCTTGTGAGTACTGAGCAATACTCAATTATTGGTAGGACTAGACTCTTCCATAATTTGAGCATGATGTTTGCTTTTCTGCTGCGGAAGCTCCTCCAGATGATTCCCATTATTTTTCTAGCC
>JAJOZX010001052.1:105000-125000 GCA_023014485.1 Bathynomus jamesi | reverse complement strand
ATTAGTCTCAGAATTGCTGATTTAATTTAACTTAAATTAAAAACAAAACAAAACCCGAGTTCTATAAATCCCCATAATCGAATTTTTTTCAGAAAGAAGGTAAGCTTATTTCCATTATCAGAGGGGAGGGGGGGAATTGGGATAAGAAAATGTGAAAAAAAATTCGATTATGGGGATTTATAGAACTCGGGCCTTTTTTTTATTAAGTAAATCCCCGTAATCAAATTTTTTTTTTCACATTTTTTAAAATTAATAAATGCTTACCTGAGGGACAGAATTTTCTTGAGAGCAGCTTCCCTCACTTCCAAGTCATCAGACTTCATCATGGAGTGCAGCACATTCTCGGGCAGCAAGGCAAAAGCATTGTACTTCAGGTTCTTGAAAGCAACACCCTGGATTTCTTCAGACTGCTGCTTGATCCTCTGGATCGTGTTGAAGATGTACAGCTGCTGATTTCCCAGCTGGAAAGAGCCCTTGGGTCCTATTTTGGCCCTCTGATCTCTCAAGTATTCCCTCTCCTCTACTGGAACCTGAAATATTAAAGTATATTAAATAGCGGATCTAAAATAAGAGATAAAATCCTGAAAAAAAATTGATTATTAATTTCTATTACCAGGGGGGGGGCGGTAAAGGAAGATTACAGGAGGAAAATGCGGATATTTTTCAATTACAAGCATTGAATTTCCTTCCATTTAAAAGGCACCTAATCGAACTAAGTTGGGCCAGTTAAAAGTTTAAAAAATAATAGCATTACCTTCTTACTGGGAGGACAAGTGCAGATTATGTGCTGTGTTTGACAATTTTCTTTCTTGCACTTCACAGCATTGTCATCACAGGGACGAACAGGTAGCTTACAGGTGCAAGCAGAAATGTCAGAAAGTTTATCCAGCTTTTCCTCCAGATTCTGCTCCTGGACTGTAGAAAGAGATTTCCTGTTTATCTCTTTTGCTTTCTTGAAGCACACTTTATCCACCAATTTCACCACATAATATTCCTCATACAGGTGCAGCCGCGGGTTCACTGCCTGCCAGATCTCAATCACATCCTTTGCTATCATTTTAGCAATATCATAGTCTTTCAAGTCCGGGTGGCTGTTTTGGAGGAAATAACTGCACTGAATAACTTGGCGGAGGGTAGGAGGCTCTGTTTTATCCAAAGGGGAAGGCTGGCCACTGAATTTTTTGGCACTATCACTTCGAGTTAACGCTGCAGACTTCCGTTTTTTACCCATTTTTATGAAATATCTGAAAATAAACACAATTAAATGAACGCATCATAAAATAACTTAATTTAATACACATTTTATAGGTAAATATCATTAAAAAATACCAAATAATACACTAATAAACATCTATAATGCATTTACAATAAGTTTCAAGCATCGTTTTGTTAAAAAAGCCGAATTTTAATTGATTATTTTGATGAAATAAGGTCCGATATTTTGTTTGTTTACATTGCGCGAATGTCGCGCACGCGATTTTACGCGTAAAATTCGACAATTTTACAACTTAAAAATAATTAACAATCATCAAAAAATACAATCATTTTCACAAATATAAGTTGGTGCAACGTTTTTTATACATTAATACCTTTCTATCTAGCCTAGTCCAAGATCACAGTTCCAAAATCAACCTACCTTATATATATATATATATATATATATACAGGGTGTCCCAAAAAAAACTATATACTCTTTATAGCATCATATATTTTATAATTTAAAAAAAAAAACCAATATATTGTTATAGCAATTGCCAATGAAAGGTAAATTAGTAATCTAAGTGATCAAAATGTTATAGCGAGTTGTTTGCATATAAAATTTAATTAACTACGCCAAGTGCTCAAAATGTTCTCCGGCTGCATGAATGCACTTTTGAATGCGTCGACTAACTAATTCGCAGACATGGACTAATGTGGATGCTGTGATGGTCCCGCACTTTTCCCTAATTGCATCCTTAAGGTGTTCGAGTGTTGCAGGTCTTGTACCATAAATTGCATCCTTCAAGTAGCCCCACAAGTAAAAATCAAGTGGAGTCAAGTCCGGTAAACGTGGAGGATACTCAAAGCTTCCTCTTCGTCCTATCCAACGGTTAGGCAACGTTTCATCGAGGTACCTTCTGACATCATAATGATAATGAAGGGGTGCTCCATCTTGTTGAAAGTAAAAGTCGTCGTTTCCAAACAACTTCCGAACTGCAGGTATAATTTCTGTCCGCAGCATGTCGAGATATGCGGCACCGGTAACTGTCCCATTAAAGAAAAATGGTCCAACCAAACCCCTGGATGATAAACCACACCATGCTGTTAATCCTGGTAAATTAACATGTTTATCCACATAAACGTGTGGATTATCAAGTGACCAGTACCTGCAATTGTGTCGATTACAAGGCCTTTGATAAAACAAGGCCAGGCTTAGTCGACGCATTCAGAAGTGCATTCATGCCGCCGGAGAACATTCTGAGCACTTGGCGTAGTTAATTAAATTTTATATGCAAACAACTCGCTATAACATTTTGATCACTTAGATTACTAATTTACCTTTCATTGGCAATTGCTATAACAATATATATATATTTTTTTTAATTTATAAAATATATGATGCTATAAAGAGTATATAGTTTTTTTGGGACACCCTATATATATATATATATATATATATATATATATATATATATATATATATATATATATATATATAGTTTTTAGGCCAGTGCCAGTGACGCTTCTCAGTTTTGTGCTCCGTCTTACTATCAAATTAACAGGGTTTAAAGTTAGTGAACCTGTATGTTACCTATACAATAAAATTTGCAAATGTGCCAAGATTACCCAGTTACAATCTTATTAGATGGTCCACAATACTTAATTAATAATAATACATATAATATACCCTCAAAATTTTCTAACGACATCCGGTACTACCTTCTTGGACCTATGAGGAGGGAGGTAAACAGTGACCTTGAAATAGCGGGCATACGAACGAATGAACGAACTAAACGAATGAACGAGTGAATTTTAACTACATAAACGGTTCAAAATATTTTCAAAAGGCCAGGGAAAGGCTCTGAAATCTTAAATGAAAGACCAAGCAAATAAATAGGTTTTATTACTTTAGATATATTTACAAACTTACACGCTTACATGTTTTAAAGGGACAAGGAGTGGGCACTCCTTTTAGCATCCCCATCTCGTTCCCCTCTCCCGCCCTACCCCCATCATATACACTGCGAATTTTCCGTTTAATAGTAAAAGTTTTGACGGTGATCGCGGGAAATGTATGTTTCATTACGGTATAATCGTACAGTGACTCCGCGGGTATACTTTTTGTGTCATAGAAATAGTTACATAATTAATGTGAAAAGATGCCTAAACATCGAACCGTTGGTATCCAGAGCATGATTTAAAGGGACGAAAAAGTGGGACCCCTTTCGGCGTTCCCCCCATCGCCACCCCCAACCAGCCCCCACCAGCTACGCTCCCCCGATCTCACAATGAGGAACAGGGACGGTCCAATGCCGAGAGTCGAGGCATCATTGCCCTCTTCCCTGCCTCCCAATGCAGAGGAGAGGTGTTCGATTACGCCTCGCTCGGTACGCAGTTCCCCCCCCCTCCCACCGAAGAAGGAGAGGCACGCGCTGCCGTCAGGGTATAAACACCGCTAACAGACCTTCACCAAGCCACAGAGTAAGGGAGGGGCCTCCTATCCCCCAGGCAGGCGAACCCTGCCTCAGGGAGATCGAGGGAGCAGGACGGGTGGGTAACTGTTAATAGGCGCCCGTCCCAAAGGTCTCCTCAACCGGTCTCCGCGGCGAGGCCACTGATGGAGAATCTCACCCTATTTGTGTCGCGAATTCAGCTCTCGAACGAGGCAAGCGATATTCGACACATGATAGAAGAAATCATTGGTGAACACAGTATAGTGATAGTTAATAAACTAAACACGAAATCTCCGTATTATAACTCTTTTAAAGTAATAATTAAAGGTGTAAATGCGCATTTCAACCCGTATAATATGAGTCAATGGCCAGACGGTATTATTGTTAAGGAGTTTATTCACTTTTCCAGGAGATTTGATAACAGGCAAAATAATAATAATAATAATAATAATAATAATAATAATAATAATAATAGGCGCCCTAACGGTAATGCCTGAAAGTTGTACTGTGTATAATAATAATAATCTTACTAATAATAAATTTTCTATCAGTCATGGCGGATAACTTGTTGAAAATAGTCTCATATAATGTAAGGTCAGTGAGGAATTCAACTGTAGATGTTCATAAAATCTGCGACAGTGCAGATTTGATACTCCTGCAGGAGCACTGGCTACCTAAGCAAGAGCTAAAATTCCTCTCAACTATCCATGATGACTTTATGTACCATGCGTCATCAGCAGTAGACTTGTCAGATGAATTAATGTACGGTAGGCCTTTTGGTGGTGTTGCTTTCTTATTAAGGAAAAATTTGTCAAAACATATAAGATTTTTAACAAGCGATAACGTAAGGTTGTTAGGCATTGAATTACAAGTGAACAATGATTGCATATTAATTGTAAACTGCTATTTACCATACAACAACGGCAGTAATCTAGATGAATACATTGATTTGCTGACAAAATCAAGTCATTATCAGATAACCACAAATATTCTCACTGTATAATAATGGGGGACTTTAACGCACATGTGAACTCGGAATTCTTTGGAGAATTGGGTAACATGTGCGAGTCGGCCAATTTAAGTATAAGTGATGTAGATGTATTAGGGGTAGCCAGTGGTAATTTTACATACGTTGGCGATATGAGTGGTACCACCAGGTGGATTGATCAGTGTCTCACTAGTGATAATCTAAAGGATCGAATTGTTAGAGTTCATATTTTGCATGATTTCCTTCTTTCTGATCATAGACTATTAGAAATATTAATTAACGTTACCAATTTATGCGCAACACGACTTAACAAGAACTCAATAGGTAAGAATAATCGCGTCGATTGGTCCAATGTTAATATGCAGCAGAGAATAGAATACAATGACAGAACATGTCACCTCTTTAATAATTTAGAAATTTTGCACCTTGCCTGTAATAATCCTTGCTCAAATGATTCTCACTGTAAGCTCATAGATAGGTATTATAGTAAGATAATATCCCTGTTAAGAGAAGCAGGAAGCCCCTTGATTAAATCTTACAACTATCATACTAAGGTTATTCCTGGATGGAATGATTTTATTGCCCCCCTGAAGAGGGAATCGAAAGACGCCTCTGATTTGTGGTGCTTTCATGGTAGACCCAGATTAGGACCAGCATACATAAATATGTGTAGAAGTCGGGGTCAGTATAAGGCGGCCATAAGGCGATGTAAACAGGAAGAAGAGTCTATTCGAGCATCAAAAGCCTGTGAAGCTCTCATAAATAACGATAATAACAAATTTTGGAAATTTGTTAAGAATCAAACGGGTGTCAAAAATGTCCTCCCTCCGACAATCGATGGGGTGTCGGGGGAGGATGAAAATGCAAAGCTGTGGAAAAACCCCTACTCTAACATTCTTAATAGTGTGAGTAGGGATAATCTTAAGATAGATTGCAGCGAAACGATTGTGGGAGGGACAAGGGAAGATATTTTGATATCATTTTCTGAAGTAAAGATGTTAATTAAAGAGTTAAAGACTGTGCGTCAGGGGTAGATGACTTATCGAATGAGCACTTAAAATATGAAAATGACGTAGTATGTCTGCATATATCATTGCTCCTATCAGCCATGCTTGCTCATAGCTATATCCCTGCAGAGTTGATGAGGGTATATATCTTGCCCCTGGTCAAAAATAAGTACGGAGACATTCTGTCCAGCAATAATTACAGGCCTATTGCTGTCGCTTCCTGCTTCTCGAAACTACTAGAAAAACTCTTCTTACTCCGATTAAATGATTTCCTATGAACATCTCCTAATCAGTTTGGCTTTAAAAGGTCCCACTCAACTGACCTGTGTATCTATGTACTTAAGTAAACAATATCTAAATACATTGACAGTAATTCAACCATTTATAGCTGTTTCCTTGATATAAGTAAGGCATATGATAGGGTGAACCACAATATTTTATTTGCAAAACTAGAAGACAGGAAGGTTCCCATGTACATATTAAATTTATTGAAATTTTGGTATTCCCACCAATCTTTCACTGTTAAGTGGGGCAATGTACTATCCGAGTGTTTTGGCTCCTCTTGCGGGGTGAGACAAGGCTCCTTGCTCCCCCCTATGCTGTTTAATGTGTATATTGACGGATTAATTGCTTCACTTAATGAAGCAACAGTAGGATGTTATATAGATAACACAAGGATAAATAACTTAGTTTATGCCGATGATATGGTGTTGATAAGTCCCTCTGTTAAAGGTCTGGATCGGCTTCTAAATGTCTGCGAAGTGTATTCGCAGAAACATGATATTCTTTTTAATGATACAAAAACTAAGGTTATGCAATTTCATCCTAAAAGCTGCAATCAGCCTGCTGATATAAGGTTTAAAATGAATGGTGAAGTAATTGAGGAAGTACAAGAGTTTAAGTATTTGGGTCAAACTATTACCAGCTCCTTGAGTGATGACTCGGATATAAGAAAACAATCTCGAAGCCTGTGTGCTAAAGCGAATATGACCATAAGGAACTTTCGTTTCTGTACAAGTGAAGCTAAAGACACTCTTTCGTACTTTCTGCAGTAATATATACGGTCAGCAACTCTGGGTGAATTATAAAAAGGTTCTGGCAGAATCCTAAATTTGCTGTACAATGGGTCTTTTAGACTCTTACATAAATTACCCCCGAGATGCTCAGCTTCGCAAATGTTTGCTACCCGCAATGTCCCGAGCTTCCCGGAGGTAACAAGACGTGCTCAACACAGTCTAATGCAAAGAATTAAAAAATCAACCAACCCGATCATCCAAGCTATCCATGAGTCCTGCCATTTATCCTCTAAGCTATGGACTTCTTGGTACGAAAACGTCTGTCTGTAGCTCCACTTAACTTCGACAGTGCAGTATTAATTCTAATCAATTGTATATATTTCTATCCTTAGTATATGAATTGTCATTGTATCAATAATATTTGTCATATGGACTATAGTCTGCCAATAAACCTTTTCATTTTCATTTTCATATAAATATATATATATATATATATATATATATATATATATATGAAAATTATCTCACGAAAGTAACACGTGAATAATATTTATGAATAAAACCACGAAGGAAAGGAAGCACAGAATAGTGTTCAAGCGCTTTCGTCTAATGACATCCTCAGGAACACTGAAGTACATAAAGAGTTACAGCCTATACTATATAGGTTACAGAAAAAAATAAAAAATATATATATATACAATAAACGGAGAGAAAAAATAAAAAAACGAAATAAAAAATTAAACATTAAAGGATTGTGGGAGGAGCATACAGATTTGTAAGGAAAAACTACCGAATTTAGCACAAGATCAAATGAATTGTTTCCAACCAATGGTATAGATAATTAAAAAAATAAAAATACAAATTTATACTGGAAATCTGCCCGGGTTTTAGCACTCTGCCCTTCTTGTTAAACTTCGATGTCTATAAAAATAAATTGAAAAATAAAAGTTATTAGAGTAGCATACAAGTTTACCAAAGATTTAGCGTTCTACCCTTCTTATCTAAATCTGTTCTGAAGGAATTCAAAACAACAGGATCGAGTTGAAAAAGACCTTTGCTTACGTTGAAGTTATTTGTAAGTTGGATAATGGCAGACTCAAGAATATTTCTATTAACAATGTTGCCAGAGTGAAATAAAACTGAAGCATTATTCCAATCAATACAGTGGGATAACTCTGACAAATGGACAAAAAGGGCACTGGACGACTGTAATGTTCTAACGGAATATTGATGCTGTTTTATACGTGTGTGCAAATCCTCTCCCGTCTGAGCTATGTAAAAGGAATCACATTGTTTACAACCAATTTTATAGATAATGCCTGAATTATTGGTAGGGCTATTTTTTACTATGATATTTTTCACAGTATTGTTATACGAAAATACTACATCAATATCCAAAAGTTTAAAGTACATTAGCAATGCCTAAAAAGTCCGGGAAAAATGGAAGTACTAAAATATTTTCTGACAAAGAACGAGTGTTATTATTCACATGATAGAAAGTTCGTTTTGCCTTGTTGAGACAAGATTCCATAAAAGCAGATGGATAACACAGATCACTTCCAATACCGATGATTTTTTCCAATTCGGCATCGATGTATTCCGGACTGGCGATCCTAAGGGCGCCGAGAAACATTGAAGAAAAAATGGCCTTCTTAGTGGGGGCTTCATGTAACCTATATTATTATATATATATATATATATATATATATATATATATATATATATATATATATATATATGATACACACAGACAGTGTATGGAACCAGGAACTCTTCTGGGATAATTAAATCCACTGTAGTCCGAATAAGTAATGGTAAATGACAAATACCATCGTTTTTCTTTTTCATGATGCTAGACCGACGTGGGCAACGGGTCACTCGCAAAGAGGTCCCATAAATATAGCTTCCCGCACCAGCTATCTGCAAAGCAGACAGGATCCAGCTTTGGGACATGGATCTAGGATTTAAAGCAGCCTAGTCCTGCTACATTTAGAACCTCAATATAAGCAAAAGACTCGCTGCCTTCACGTCAGATTGAATACATCAAAGAAAAAGGGGTAACTATTATATTTTTAGCCAAAAACCAAAACTTAAACCTCAACTGGCATAATTGAGCGTCCACTTTTCAAGGAACATAACAGATAGCTGGTGAGGGAAGCTATATTTATGGGACCTCTTTGCGAGTGACCCGTTGCCCACGTCGGGCTAGCATCAAAAAAAAAGAAAAACTATGGTATTTGTCATTTACCAATACTTATTCGGACTATAGTGGATTTAATTATCCCAGAAGAGTTCCTGGTTCCATGCACTGTCTGTGTGTATCATAAAAAACTCAGGGACCATTCTGAGTTCATTCCCATATATATATATATATATATATAATATATATTATATATGTATGTTATATATATATATTACATATGCAGTATATATATATATATATATATATATATGTATATATATATATATATATATATATATTTTATATATATATATAATATATTATGTATATATTTATATATATATATATATATATATGTATATATATAATATATATAATATATTATATATATAATATATATAATATATATATATATAATAAAAAATATATATATATATATATATATATATACTGCATATATAATATATATATATAACATATATATATATATATATATATATATATATATATATATATATATATATATATATATATATATATATACTGCATATATAATATATATATATAAATACATATATATATATATATATATATATATATATATATATATATTATATATATGATGAATAAAACCACGAAGGAAAGGAAACACAGAATGGTGCTCAAGCGCTTTCGTCTAATGACATCCTCAGGAACACTTTCGTCATTAGACGAAAGCGCTTGAGCACCATTCTGTGTTTCCTTTCCTTCGTGGTTTTATTCATCATAAATATTTTTCACGTGTTACTTTCGTGAAATAATTTTCATATATATATATATATATATATATATATATATATATATATATATATTTTTTTTTCAACTGCAAAGAACACGCAGTATAATTAACGTAAAGAACGACGCTTGTATAGAAGACATTCCGCGCAAAATGAGGAGAGAGAACGAACAAACGAAAAAATGAGGTAACCAACCGGGAATCGAACCCGGGATCTTCCGATTCGATTCCCGGGTGGTTACCTCATTTTTTCATTTGTTCGTTCTCTCTCCTCATCTTGCGCGGTATGTCTTCTATGCAAGCGTCGTTCTTTACGTTGAGATATATATATATATATATATATATATATATATATATATATATATATATATATATATATATATATATATGTGTGTGTATATATACTGTATATATAATATGTATATATATTATATATATATATATATATATATATATATATATATATATATATATATATATGAAAAGAAGGATCAACACAACGGCAAACATTTTCATTTATTTGTACATCAGACGTTTCGACAAATCTTTTGTCATCATCAGTGAGTTAAGTCTTAAAACCTTAAAACAAAATTGAAAAGTGAAAGTTACATCAATACAATATTAAGACCATTAAAATTAAAACCTTAAAGCAAAATGAAAATTGCATCAATACAAAATTAAAACATTTAAATTTCATCACTATAAAAACTAAAATTAAATTAAATTTCATCACTATAAAAACTAAAATTAAATTACCTCAATAGGTAAATACACAATGTTTACATCCACCTCCATACTTGGCAAAGTCTAAGAGACCACTAGGTGGTCAGGGGATTAGAAAGGGTATATCTGTGAAACACGGTTGGTTGTCAAAAGAGTCGTAATTTGTAGGATGAGCTATTATTATTAAGGGAGGGTTTGTTTCTATAGATGTACAAAGATTCTAAAATTCGGAGTTCTGTAAGGTTATTGGATCTAGTTAAAATTTCAAACTGAGTTTTGTGAAGGGGATGGTCGTTTTCATTACTGTGGTTTCTAATTGCGGATTGTGGAGGGCTACTGAGGGGACGGTTGGTACGGACTGACAAGCCCAAATGTTGAGAAAGGCGCACCTCCAGTTGGAGTTGAGTGCTGCCAATACGCAGCCTTACAGCTGTCGCACGTGTATTTGTAAACAACATTGGGGCATACAGTTTTGGGGAATTCATCTTTGAACTTTAAAAAATTTGATAATTTAAGTGGGTTGACGAAGGCGAATCTAAAATTTATTTGGGGATAACTAGACTTGAGTAGTTTGGACAATTCACCTCGAATACGCAATGATAAATAACCATAAAAAGGTAATTTAATATATCTGGTTTCTTTTTGTACTGTAGTTACGGGGAGTTTAGTATCAAAAGTGTTATTTAAAAATTTCTTTAATTGGTTATCGAATAGATGAGAAGGGTAGTAATTGTTAATAAAGTACTGTTTTAAAAATTTAAATTCTTCGTTTAACGAAAAGTAATCCGAACAAATACGGTAACTTCTTGTTAATAATGTTACTATAGCACTAATCTTATATTTATAAAACATACAACTTAAATAATTGGTTCCCAAGCCAGTAAAAGTTTGTTTCCGAAATAGTGAAGTATGGAACTTATTATGGGCCCGTTTAACTAAAACATCCAGGAAAGGTAAACTATTATTTGTTTCGTTTTCACACGTGTACTTAATATTACTATGTTGTTTATTAAGATAATCACGAAAAAGTTTTACGTGTGAAGGATGGTTAAATATTAAGAAAGTGTCATCCACGTATCTTCTGTAATATATGGGTTTAAAACTACTAGGACAATTTTTCAACCAAATTTCTTCGTAATGGATGTTTCGTAATGGATGTTTTAGTTAAACGGGCCCATAATAAGTTCCATACTTCACTATTTCGGAAACAAACTTTTACTGGCTTGGGAACCAATTATTTAAGTTGTATGTTTTATAAATATAAGATTAGTGCTATAGTAACATTATTAACAAGAAGTTACCGTATTTGTTCGGATTACTTTTCGTTAAACGAAGAATTTAAATTTTTAAAACAGTACTTTATTAACAATTACTACCCTTCTCATCTATTCGATAACCAATTAAAGAAATTTTTAAATAACACTTTTGATACTAAACTCCCCGTAACTACAGTACAAAAGAAACCAGATATATTAAATTACCTTTTTATGGTTATTTATCATTGCGTATTCGAGGTGAATTGTCCAAACTACTCAAGTCTAGTTATCCCCAAATAAATTTTAGATTCGCCTTCGTCAACCCACTTAAATTATCAAATTTTTTAAAGTTCAAAGATGAATTCCCCAAAACTGTATGCCCCAATGTTGTTTACAAATACACGTGCGACAGCTGTAAGGCTGCGTATATTGGCAGCACTCAACTCCAACTGGAGGTGCGCCTTTCTCAACATTTGGGCTTGTCAGTCCGTACCAACCGTCCCCTCAGTAGCCCTCCACAATCCGCAATTAGAAACCACAGTAATGAAAACGACCATCCCCTTCACAAACTCAGTTTGAAATTTTAACTAGATCCAATAACCTTACAGAACTCCGAATTTTAGAATCTTTGTACATCTATAGAAACAAACCCTCCCTTAATAATAATAGCTCATCCTACAAATTACGACTCTTTTGACAACCAACCGTGTTTCACAGATATACCCTTTCTAATCCCCTGACCACCTAGTGGTCTCTTAGACTTTGCCAAGTATGGAGGTGGATGTAAACATTGTGTATTTACCTATTGAGGTAATTTAATTTTAGTTTTTATAGTGATGAAATTTAATTTAATTTTAGTTTTTATAGTGATGAAATTTAAATGTTTTAATTTTGTATTGATGCAATTTCATTTTGCTTTAAGGTTTTAATTTTAATGGTCTTAATATTGTATTGATGTAACTTTCACTTTTCAATTTTGTTTTAAGGTTTTAAGACTTAACTCACTGATGATGACAAAAGATTTGTCGAAACGTCTGATGTACAAATAAATGAAAATGTTTGCCGTTGTGTTGATCCTTCTTTTCATCTGTAAGCTCCGGTTCCCTAAGGAGAAGTCAATAGCTTTGATATATATATATATATATATATATGGGATGATTTTCACAATAAAACACGTGAAATGAATGAATGCTGCAAACCCACAAGGAAAAGAAAAACGACTCCAAGGCCTTTCGTGTATTCAGACTACACCTCGTCAGGGAATGAAGATAAAAGGCGAGATGCCCATAAATATATACAACGTACAGGAAAAACAAAACAATTAGCACATACTTAACAAGGGTTAATGAGAGGCAAAAGAAATTTTAACAAGATATTGTCAATTTTATACATTCCCGCACTGTTATTGAAATTGTTTTTCAAATGAATAAATGCGCATTCTAAAATATTTCTTTCTAATTATATCTCTGTTTTTAACAAGCGCTTTAGAACTATCCCACTTGATGCTATGGTTTACATCTATACATATGGTTAAATAAAGCATTGGAATTATTACCATAAATATACGTGTAGAACAGCTAATAATTCCAATGCTTTATTTAACCATATATATATAGATGTAACCATAGCATCAGGGGATAGTTCTAAAGCGCTTGTTAAAAACAGAGATATAATAGAAAGAAATATTCTAGAATGTGCATTTATTAATTTTAAAAAAACTTCAATAATAGTGAGGGAATGTATAAAATTGACAATATCTTGTTAAAATTTCTTTTGCCTCTCATTAACCCTTGTTAAGTATGTGCTAATTGTTCTGTTTTTCCTGTACGTTGTATATATTTATGGGCATCTCGCCTTTTATCTTCATTCCCTGACGGCGTAGCTCTGAATACACGAAAGGCCTTGGAATCGTTTTTCGTTTTCCTTGTGGGTTTGCAGCATATATATATATTATATATATATATATATATATATATATAATATATAAAATATATATATATAGATATATATAAATATATATATAATATATACATATATTATATAAATATATATATATATATAATATATATTATATATATACATATATAATATATATATATAATATATATATATATATATATATATACATATATAATATATATATATAAAATATATATATTATATACATATATAATATATATATAAAATATATATATTATATACATATATAATATATATATAAATATATATATTATATATACATATATAATATATATTATATATATATATATATTCTATATATATTAATATATATTATAATATATATATATAATAATATGTATATTATATATACATATATAATATATATATATATATACTATTATATATATATATAATATACATATATAATATATTTACATATACTGTATATATATATATTATATATGTGTGTATATATATATATATAATATGCGTTTAGAAAAGTAGCCATTTGCTTGTTTTCAGAAACTAGATCTCCGTTTACATTTTTCAAAGGCCCCAAGACAGTTTTTACTGGATTTCTATTATTGACGTATTGAAAGAATCGCTTGGGGTTTTCTTTACCGTTACGACCTATGGAGATTTCAAATTCGCGCTTGGACTTTTTTATTGCTTTTTTCGCATGGAAGTCCTGAGGAACGAGTTAGAACGTGAGAGCGAGGCCAGGGTGAGGCTTGAAGAAACCGTGACGCTCCTGACGGCAAAATGAGAATCCATTGAGATTCCAGTTACGACCCCTCCTGCCTCAGTTTCTACTAATAATATAAATAGTATTAATAGCCCTCTCTCTTCCCCTAGTTCACAACCCTTCGTTCGAGTGCGTAATGGAGTCCCATTAAGAAAACCTAAGACATGTGTACCAGTAATAACAAACAATAAGTTTTCTGTTTTAGGTTTCAATGATGCTGATGAACCGGAAATACGACTCGTTGGCGATTCCATTGTTCGAGGGCAGCTCGAGGAATTCTGTTGGAGAAACAATCGTCGTAGGCGCCGTTACTGCTACCCTGGTGCAAGGGTAGAGGATATAACTAATAGTATTGATCAATTTTCAGACGATACCTCCGAGGACACAACGTATGTTATTCATGTCGGTACTAATAACGTTTTAAATTCTAGATCGGAAGAACTGCTGGCTAGGTACAGGGACTTACTAGAGCGATTAAAGGAAAAAACTAATAAGATTGTTTTAACAGGTATACTTCCTCGAATTATCCAACGTAATGATTTCTACAGCAAGGCGAACTATATTAACAATAACCTAAAGTCTCTTTGCCATTAGGAAGGGGTGCATTTTCCGAATTTTTGGAAGAGTTTCTAAGGGTGGAGGGACTTGTTCCTCGGAGATGGACTTCATCTTAATGACGTTGGAGCTGCGCGTTTAGGAAGACTTTCATAATGCTGTCTCTTCTTTTCAGGCTGCCGTAACTCGAACGGTCCCAGTGTAAATTCCACAAATTTCCCCTGCTCTCGCGAAGGTGTCGCAATTACAAACAATTTGAAGGTTCTATCCTTAAATGCTCGTAGCCTACGAAATAAAAAAACGAATTTTTTTCTTTAATTGCTTGTAAAGACTATGATAATTGCGATAAATGAATCGTGGCTTAGCACTGAAACTCGTGACTTTGTAGGGGAGTATCAAATTAAAGGTTATAGACTTTTTGTTAAAAACAGAATAGGTAGGCGAGGAGGCGGTGTTATGTTGTATATCAAAGATAATATTGCGAACGTTATAGAAGTAAAGCACACAATTCCAGAACCGATAGATTCGACTATAGCAGAACTTAAATTGAACGATTTCAAACTTCTTGTTGCGGTTATATATAGGCCCCCTAATCAAACAGCTGATACGGACGAAGCGTTATATCGTGAACTAAAGAGAATAATCGGTAGTGAGCAGGCTTTAGTTATGGGTGACTTTAATTGCGCCAACGTGAATTACGATACAATGCAGGGAGACGCGGAAGGTAATCGTTTAGTTAATTTTCTCGAGGATAGCTTTCTTATTCAAAAGGTTGGGGAACCTACGAGGTTGGACAGTATTTTAGATTTAGTAATAACTACGGATGATAGGCTAATTACTGATCTTCAAGTAATAGAACCGTTAAGCAATAGCGATCACAATATGGTAGAGTTTGTCCTCTCAGTAAGTCACTCGAAACCAACTAACTCGACTAAAATTCCTAACTTCCAGCACGCAGACTTTAGTAAATTTCGAAATAAATTGTCACACGTCAATTGGGAAAACGTAATGGGGAACTCCAACGCAAAACTAATGTGGGAATCGTTCGAAACAGTATTTAGGACTATAAATGAGGAATGTGTACCGTACAAAATTAAGCGTGCGAAAGTAAACAACAAGCCCTTGTGGTTTACTTCTAGAGTAGGAGACATTATAAAGAGTAGAGATAGGGCTTATAGGCTACATAAGTGCGATAAAGACAATTTGTGGTTACGAAACAACTACATATCTCTAAGGCGTGAAGCGAAAAGTGTAATAAAAAAGTCCAAGCGCGAATTTGAAATCTCCATAGCTCGTGACGGTAAAGAAAACCCCAAGCGATTCTTTCAATACGTCAATAATAGAAATCCAGTAAAAAGTGTCTTGGGGCCTTTGAAAAATGTAAACGGAGATCTAGTTTCTGAAAACAAGGAAATGGCTACCTTGCTAAACGAATTTTTTACGTCAGTTTTTACTATAGAAGATGTAACGAATATCCCTACGGTCATAGACATAATACCTTTTGATAATGGTAATATTTTGGATAATATTGTGGTTAGTGAAGGGGAGGTAATGCGCTATATTGATAAAATGAAAACGCGTAAATCACCGGGGCCGGATTCCATATATCCCATACAACTAAAAGAATTAAAAGATAGCATTGTTGTGCCGCTAACAAAGATTTTTAATGCGTCTATTTCTGAGGGGTGCGTACCAGATAATTTCAAGTTAGCAAACGTAACACCTATCTTTAAGAAAGGCGATAAAGGTGCGGCGGGAAATTATAGGCCAATCAGTTTAACGTCTGTTGTAGGTAAGCTACTGGAATCAATAATTAGGGATCGTATAGTCGAACACTTAGAATTGCATAAACTAGTTAGAAATACGCAGCACGGTTTAGGCGAAACAAATCTTGCTTAACTAATCTTTTAGAATTTTTCCAAAGCGTGGTTGACGTTTACGATAGACATCGGGCGGTTGATGTAGTGTATTTAGATTTTCAAAAAGCGTTTGACACCGTGCCGCACAAAAGACTCATTGAAAAAACTAAGGCTCATGGAATCAGGGGTGTAGTAATAAATTGGCTAGAAGAGTGGTTGCGAGGTAGGAAACAGAGGGTGGTCGTTGATGGAGCGGAGTCGTGTTGGGCTAATGTAGCGAGTGGCGTTCCTCAGGGTTCTGTATTGGGCCCCTTGCTTTTTCTTATATATATTAACGATTTAGATGTCGGCCTAGTCAGTACAGTTTCAAAGTTTGCGGATGACACGAAGCTGGGTGGTAGGGCGATTAATGACGAAGATAGAGGTAAAATCCAGGAAGATCTGAATAAAATCGTTGATTGGTCAGTCACATGGCAAATGAGATTTAACGTTGATAAGTGCAAAATTTTGCATATAGGTTCGCGTAACGGTAATTTTGCGTATAGTATGTCAGGGAAAGATTTAACAAGCGTAGAGCAGGAAAAAGATTTAGGAGTTATAGTCACTGGTGATTTAAAAGTAGCGAAACAAAGTACAGCAGCGGTCAATAAGGCGAACAAAGTGTTAGGTTTTATAGCTCGAAATTTTGAGTACAAATCGCGCGATATTATAGTTCCTCTTTATAAATCATTAGTTAGACCCCATTTGGAGTACGCGGTCCAATTTTGGAATCCGCATATGCGCAAAGATATAGACAAAATCGAAAGAGTTCAAAGACGAGCAACTAAGATGATTCCGTCGCTTAGGTCAAAGTCGTACGAGGATAGGCTTAAGGAGTTAAAATTGACTAACTCGAGACTAGGAGGCTAAGGGGTGATCTAATCCAGGTTTTCAAAATTATGAATGGGTTCGATAACGTAGATAGAGATAGCTTTTTCGAAATATCTCAATATAATAGGACTAGAAATAACGGGTGTAAGTTGACAAGTAGAAGGTTCGAGACAGCAGTTGCCAAAAACTTTTTTACGCATAGAATAGTAAATAGCTGGAATAGTTTGCCGGTAGAAGTAATTAGTAGCACGTCTATAAACATGTTTAAAAATCGATTAGACGCATATGTTGATAGATTGGGTATAGTTTAAGGTAGTAAAATTAAGGCTTTGTGGTGATAGATCCCACAGCTCAACACAAGTGTTGTGGGATATAGGGAGGCAGCATCTTGGGTTAGGGGATACTCTCTGTCCTTACACACCCCATTTAAAGAGATTCCTCTGCCGAGCGGTGCCCCCCATAGTACTGTGAGGTATTGAAAAACTCATGATCTTCACTTGCCCCACAAACACCTTTAAATGGGAGACCCAAAATGGGTGCACACACATTTCTACATTACTGTACAGTCTTTACAGCCACACCTACACTTTTCCTCCTAAGTATATATATTGTAATGTATATGGTTGTAAATTTTGACTTGGTCCGCAATCGATATGGACCGTGACTTATTTTTGTTGGCAAGGTACTGTATTGATGGATACCGTAATGAAATTGACTGGATTCTTTGGATCTGATATATTTGCATGTCGGTTATAAATAGATATAGAGTGTAACATATTTGTGGATAGTAGTCTATTATGACTTGATCCTCTGGATCCAGAGATTCTATCTTTAGTTTTAAATCGATAATTAATTAGTTTTAAATTGATAATTATTTAGTTTTGTAAAAATTGGTCGTTGCCAATGTACAGGCAGTTTTTACATAAATTTCTTATGTTCTTGTGGTTCGGAACCCACGTAAAATTGTAGGTCCCCTCCGCCACCACGGAGGACATACACAATACACAATTACGAACACAGTTAGGTAGACCAGCCATGAGTGGATCCTAGGGTCTTTGTTGGTCTGAAACATTATAACATTACATTATAATATATATATATAATATATATATATATATATATATATATATATATATATATATATATATATATATATATATATTATATATATATGTATATAATATATATTATATATATCGGGTGGCCACAAAAAAACTTTACTTAATTGAAAGTTTAATACTACAACAATTCAAAACTTATGCGATTGAGATTTTGTACACATTAACAGATGCATATAATCTATAACTGCTGGAATTTTCAAATATGTAGGTTCTATAGTTTTGTTACAGTGAACAATTTAAAAGCATATGTCTAAAAATAGCATGCCTGGTGTGCATCTGACACGTACGTGCGCTAGCGTAGGCTAAACCTAATGTAGCGTAGTATGACACGCGCGCTGGCGTAGGCTAAACCTAATGTGAATTTGATTTCTTTTATTTTTCCGCTAAAACCCCGCCAGCATGACGTTAAAAAAGTGATAAAGTCATCATAGAAGCATGTGTCAAGGAAAAAGGTTGGAATGGAAATAGGATTGTCCGAGAATTCCCGCAAAGAACTGGACTCGTCAAAGTGTTTATAACTTAATAAGAAAGATAAAGGATACTGGATCAACAGCTAGAAAACCCGGCAGCGGCAGGCCCAAAAGTGTTTCAACAGAAGAAAATAAGGCTGCCGTGGAGGAACTGATTCAATCCCAGGAGAATACACCAGGAACTCATCGCTCCCAGAGACAGATTGCGTACGACCTTGGGATTTCTCGCTCCTCTGTACAAGGGATTGTAAAACGTTTGAAATTGAAGGCCTACAAGAGAATTCGAGTTTCTCGGCTTGATCAGAATGTTGGAGGTGGCCAAAAACAGGCAAAATGACAGGGTTTATGGTTCAAAGAAAAAGGACATTCCTCCCTCCAGGCTTTATCATGAAACCTCACGATTCAGCAGAAAAGTAATGGTATCGGCGTGAATTTCATGGAAGGGGAAAACACGAATTCATTTTATTGCCACAAACGAAACTAAAGTTAACTCTGAGCGCTACATCAACCTGTTAGATAATGGGTTATTTCCTGATTGTCGTCAGCTGTATCCTGATGAGGCCTACATTTTCCAGCAAGATGGGGCACCCGCCCATACAAGCCGAGCGACCCAAAATCATCTAGAGCAAGAGACCCCTAATTTCATCAAAAGGATGAATGGCCGCCTCAGTCTCCGACTGTAATCCGATGGACTATTCAGTATGGGATTCCCTCATGGTGAAGGTTTACGGCAGCCAGAAAGACAAATTCACCGAAGATGAACTTAAGGAGAAAATCAGTAGAGCATGGGAGTATCACCTTAGATGAGGTTCGAAAGT
>JAJOZX010001052.1:92500-102500 GCA_023014485.1 Bathynomus jamesi | reverse complement strand
GGACTATAGTGGATTTAATTTTCCCAGAAGAGTTCCTTGTTCCATGCACGGTCTGTGTTTAACATATAATGTTCTCAGGGAACCATTCTGAGTTTGTGTATATATATATATATATATATATATAATATACAGGGTGGGCGGAAAGTAGCTCCCTATTTTGGATTGGTAAAAAAATACGTATATTATCCATTTATTTCAGAAAAATAATATGACAAGGTAGGCATACATGGTAGGTTTTCTCTAAAATTCAATGTGGGCTCCAACTCTTTCCACCAGCTTCTGGAGCCGCCCAGGAATGGCGTCCACTGACTTTAGCAGGAACTCCGGCGGGATGGATGGACATGACTTCCCGAATTCGGTCCTCCAGTTCTTCCAATGTCCTCGGTTTGGTGCGGTAGACTTCTTCCTTTACCCACCCCAAAGAAAGAAGTCGCACGGTTACCGCTGAAAAACGGCAGAATCGGTTCAGTGTAACGGTGTGGTGTGGTATGACCTCAGATCAGGTTGTGGACCCGTTCCTTCTGCGCACACCATGAATGCTGAGCGGTACCTTGCTATGTTGCGAAACGAGGTCTGGCCGGTTGTCAGCACATGGGAGAACATCGACGATCTGATATTTATGCAAGATGGCGCCCCTCCGCACTTCGCTCTTGTTGTCCGTGAGTGGCTGGATGCCCACTTCCCTGGGCGTTGGATGTGTCGTCGTGGTCCACATCAATGGCCAGCCAGGAGCCCCGACTTGACACCGTGCGACTTCTTTCTTTGGGGTGGGTAAAGGAAGAAGTCTACCGCACCAAACCGAGGACATTGGAAGAACTGGAGGACCGAATTCGGGAAGTCATGTCCTCCATCCCGCCGAGTTCCTGCTAAAGTCAGTGGACGCCATTCCTGGGCGGCTCCAGAAGCTGGTGGAAAGAGTTGGAGCCCACATTGAATTTTAGAGAAAACCTACCATGTATGCCTACCTTTTCATATTATTTCGTCTGAATAAATGGATAATACGTATTTTTTTACCAATCCAAAATAGGGAGCTACTTTCCGCCCACCCTGTATATATATATATAATATATATATAATATATATATATATATATATATATAGTATATATATATATATATATATATATATATATATATATATATATATATAATATATATATATATATATATATAATAGGGTGCATCGAAAAATCAATTTTTATAATTTAATGAATTTAATGAATGGCGGGTGCGCAAAACATGTGAATGATCTCTACGAACCTATATTCTAAGTTTCATTAGCCTACGACATGGGTAAGTGCCTGCGAGATGACTTTGAAATTATGAAACAAAAAATCGCTGAAAAAGGGGAATATTTTTCAGTTATCCTCCCGTTTTCAGCGAATAGCAAAATAAATTTGGCATATATTGATGTTTTGCCCAAATGGAAACTTTTTCGTATTTAAATTATCTTTAAAATGAAATGTTTATTTGTGTGGTGTAACATTTAGCCACTTTTTTCCAATAAAAAATCAGAAAAAAATGTTGCCCAGAGCTTACCACGAGGAGGTAGTTACACATTATGCTCCACTGCCTGTGCTAGAAATGTTGTTGGTTGCTAGTGATTTGTTTGGGGTTGAATTTTCGGTACATCATGGTACATGTTGTACAGTTGCGTATGTGGGTCCCGATGTGAAAGAGAGATCAGATTTAGTGAGTGTGCATTTGCAGTGTTTGGCAGGTGTGCATTTTAATCCTGTTTTGAATGACGGAACGTTTGACTGTGAAAATGTATTGAAGGAGTGGAATGGGATGATTGCGAATTGGAAGGACAGATCAGAGAAAATGGAGTACCGTTAGAAAGTAACAACGATGAGGTGCAAATGAATTTGTTTATGAAAGAGAGCGAATCTAATAATAGATATTGTTGCGGTCACGATGTCTTTGTCGCTTGGACAAATATTCGTATTGACGGTTACACTTATTGTGCATTTTTGGATACTGGTTCAGCTGTTAGTTTGGTACGAGAATCTGTGTTTGAGGAGGCGAAAGTTCAGGAGTTTCGAATGAGACAGTTGGGTGTAGATGTGAAACTGAAAGGAATTGGATCAGAATGTGTGCATTCGCGAATAGGTATAACGTTAGATATTATGTCTGACAAGCAGGTAGTGACAACACCATTGGTTGTGGTACCGGATAACTGTATTCCTGGTTGTTTTCTGTTAGGGATGAATTATTTGGTTAAGGCTAGTGTAGAGTTAGATTTTGGTGAAGGGTTATTAGTCTATGGGACTGTAGGGCAAGTAGTGGATATTTTTAATGTCACGGTTGGATTAGATGGTAGAAATGTTGAATCGGAAACTGAGGATATTAGATCAGATGTGGAGATGGGGATGGTGATGTAGATTTGAGTTATAGTGACAGTGTGACGTTCAGTTTAGTTGAAAACATGTTAGCCAGGGATGTGGTTCTGAAGTTACAAAATAGATCAATGTAATTAGTAGATTGAGAGAAAAGGTTGCAAAGGGTAGCACAATGGTGGAAGACCGTTTGGTAGAGTTTAGACGGTATTTAAAGACTTGGTAGTGAATAATAAAGTTTTGTTTAGAAAAATCAGTGAGAGTGAGTTTGCTGTAGTAATAGGCTTTAGGCAGTTAGTTCACGTAGTTGTTATGTTTCATAACCAGTTAGCCCACATTGGTAGAGATAAGTTATTGCATGTAGTTTCAAAGTATGTATGGCACCCTAAACTATATTATAGTCAATGACGTGTGTAGAACGTGTGAAAGATGCCAGAAGATGAAGATTGGTCACCAAGTGGTATATCCCCAATATGGAAGATAGAGGTAAAGGTACCCTTTGAACTTGTAGCTGTAGATTTGTTAGCCTTGCCAAGACACCGAGAGGTTATGTTGCATGCTTAGTTGCAGTTGACCATTGTAGTAAATGGGCAGTAATAAAACCATTGAGATAAGACCGCCACATGTGTAACCAAAGCTTTTGAAGAGCATGTCTTACCCAGTTTTGTACGTATTCCTTCAAAGATTCTTTCCGATAATGGAAAAGAATTTAGGAGCGAGTGTTTTACTACTATGCTAGAAAAATTGGAATTGGGCATGTGTATAGTAGTCCATATAAACCTGCTGCGAATGGTGCAATAGAGAGAGTGAACAGAACGTTAGCGGAATTCTTGAGGAATTTGTGTGAAAAGGGGTATGACTGGGATGTTTGGCTGCCTAGAGCAATCTTAGTCTACAATAACACGCTCCATGCGGAAATTGGAATGACTCCGGCTGAGAAAATACTGTGTGAAATTCATGAGAGAGGGAAAATGTTACCAGTTACACAAGAGGAACAAATGCAGTGGCGGGAAGGCCATCCTAATTGGGTACCGTATGGGAAGGGTGTGAAAGTAAAGAAAAAGATTGTAACAGTTGACAGGTCATTGGAAAGAAAGTGGAAGGCAGGTATGAAGGTCCATTCACAGTGGTGGAAGTGCTGTCAAGGGTATGGCTTATGTGATTGAAGGTCAAGGAAGACGAATGAATGTCCACTTTTCTCATTTAAAGTTGTGGTGGATCCGCCTTTGTATCTTCGTGAATACTGGGAGCGACAGAAAGGTGTGTATGAGAGGTTAGAGCCTGAGCGGGGATGTTTTGAAGGGAAACATCCAGTGTTCATGGATCGAAAATGGATTCCGGTATTAAATTTGGGTACAGGTATGATGGTGAACTTCCAGAATCCGAGGAGTCTTCAGGTGAGAGGCAGTTAATTTCCACCAGAGTGAGACAGGATCCACCTCGTCGAATTCAATGGAGTACGTGCAAAAAGTTGGCTGTTTGTAAGGTTAACCAGGAAAAGGTGGCTCATAAGTCAATTCAGACAGAAACCAGTGCAAGAGAGGTGGCAGTTCAGGTTGATGGAATAAGTACAGCACTTCCATTTGATTTCGAGATGGGGGATTGTTTCGAGACGTTCCAGGGGGATTTCAACGATTTTGGAGAGGACGAAGAAAGAAGCATAATAGACGAGAGGAGATGGAGTGAGGCTTTAGAATTGTGTAGTAGTAAAATAGAACATGTGAATAGTTTACCCATCAAGTGAAAGAAGCGTACACGTTATGCTCCTCTGAACTAATTCTGAGTGAATCTGATGATGGACATATAGAGAGGAAAGAGGTAAGAGAATAAAATACCGAAGCAGATATTAGTGAGGTAGCCATGAGATTAGGTATAACATCTGGGGAGGAGAGTGGAAATTTTACTATTTTTTAAAAGTTTATCAGAGACGAATAAACAAGAGGGCAAGAGAGATGAGGATTTGAATCCTGATTTTAAACGGGTTACAAGATCAAAATTATTGTTGCAAGATTTACCATGGATCCAGGAGCGTGTATTAGATTACGAAGTAAAACGAAAAACAAAATCTAAAATGTTAAAGGACGGCAATAAGTCAGCGTACGATTTGAAAAGATACAGGTTAAATAGTTTTTAACATTTTGTGGAAATATTTTTTAAGTTTGTTTTATTATTAGTTTTCTTCTTAAGATTGGTTTCCAATCTTGAGAGGGGAGAAATGTAACAGTGTTGATAACTTTTCCATTGTTTGTAATTGTATTATTTTTTAATTTTTGTATTCTGTATTTTTGGGGGGGGTTCTATTACAGTAGTTCTATTAACTATGTAGAGTAACTATTTAGGGAAATTTTTGATATAGTTGCTATGTGATATGTATGGTAAGTTGAAACGCAAGTGTTAAAGATATTTTATAAGGTATTTTTGTTTTTCATGTATTGCGTAATGTGTAAAAATTAATTACTGGGGTCAATGTGTAGGTGGGTGGTTGGTAAAAACCTTCTAGAAGTTTCGTGCAGAGCTTTACTCTGCTCTGGTGGAATCTTGGCATTGTTTCGTCTGCTGGCATAGAAAGAATTTATGGTCAGAGAATTGAGAGAGATTTTGGTTTTCTGTAAATCTTTAAGAAAAGTGGAGCATAATTTAAGGGTTGATTGCCAACGTTACCACCGGAGCGGAGGAGTGAGGCGTCTCGGCCCAAGTTTGTGGGTATCGGTGCTTTCCTTCTGGTTGAGTCAAAGGTCAGGTTCGGGTTTCGTCGACTATATATGGTCAAGTGTGTGGAGGCCTACCACACCCCCAGCGTTCGACATTGCGGATCTGCTGTCTGTCATCCCCAGGCCATTTTCCTGCTGAAACAGATTACCTGGTGCACGTTCTTAGGCACGTTCGGTAGTGAAGGACTGGCCGACGGCACAGGAGTTCGTAGTGGGCTACCAACGAGGTGTTTAGCCGTATAAAGACTCTATTTGGTCTAGACCTTGGCAGACCTGCTGGAAGTGGTCTGGCGTGCATTAAAAAATGAAAAAACGAAAACATTTATTTAGCCAGTGTTTGCGTACTATTATGGTATCATTGAATTTATGTTTATGAATTGATTTGGGATTTATGAATTCATTTGGTATTTGTGAATAATTTTGGTATTGTTATTATTTTGGTAATTGGGTTCTGAGTTGGGATTAAACTGAAATATTGGTTTGGGAATTTGAATATTTTGTTCCAATTTATATAACATAAGTTTGTGTTAATCATTGAACGTTTTTTTGCCCTTTTAAGTTTTTCTTTAGTAAATACGTTTATATATTTCACTCTAAATATAATTATAAGGTTTAGTTTTAAAGGCGTCTACTTATTGTTCTTTAGTCTTGCACCTGTTGTCTTATGGTATTAAGGTAACCCATCCCGAGATACCGTTGCCACGGTTTTTGGTTTAATTTCGTCGGTAATTTTGTATGACAGCCTTGGTCACCCGGCACGGTAAATATATATATACATATCTATATATGTATATATATACATAATATGTATATATATATATATATATAATATATATATATATATATATATATATATATTTATATATATATATATATAATATATATATATGTATATATATATACATAATATATATATATATATATATATATATATATATATATATATATATATATATAATATATTATATAATATATGTATATGTATGTATATATAATATATATATATATATATATATATTATATATATATATATATATATATATATAATTTATTATATATATATAATGTATATATATATATATATCATATATATATATATATATATATACTGTATATACAGAGGGTGGTCGTTGATGGAGCGGAGTCCTGTTGTGCTAATGTAGCGAGTGGCGTTCCTCAGGGTTCTGTATTGGACCCTTGCTTTTTCTTATATATATTAACGATTTAGATGTCGGCCTAGTCAGTACAGTTTCGAAGTTTGCGGATGACACGAAGCTGGGTGGTAGGGCGATTAATGACGAAGATAGAGGTAAAATTCAGGAAGATCTGAATAAAATCGTTGATTGGTCAGTCACATGGCAAATGAGATTTAACGTGGATAAGTGCAAAATTTTGCATATAGGTTCGCGTAACGGTAATTTTGCGTATAGTATGTCAGGGAAAGATTTAACAAGCGTAGAACAGGAAAAAGATTTAGGAGTTATAGTCACTGGTGATTTAAAAGTAGCGAAACAAAGTATAGCAGCGGTCAATAAGGCGAACAAAGTGTTAGGTTTTATAGCTCGAATTTGAGTACAAATCGCGCGATATTATAGTTCCTCTTTATAAATCATTAGTTAGACCCCATTTGGAGTAAGCAGTCCAATTTTGGAATCAGCATATGCGCAAAGATATAGACAAAATCGAAAGAGTTCAAAGACGAGCAACTAAGATGATTCCGTCTCTTAGGTCAAAGTCATAATGTTATAATGTTTCAGACCAACAAAGACCCTAGGATCCACTCATGGCTGGTCTACCTAACTGTGTTCGTAATCGTGTATTGTGTATGTCCTACGTGGTGGCGGAGGGGACCTACAATTTTACGTGGGTTCCGAACCACAAGAACATAAGAAATTTATGTAAAAACTGCCGGTAATTTGGCAACGACCAATTTTTACGAAACTAAATAATTATCAATTTAAAACTAATTAATTATCGATTTAAAACTAAAGATAGAATCTCTGGATCCAGAGGATCAAGTCATTATGGGTCTCCCATTTAAAGGTGTTTGTGGGGCAAGTGAAGATCATGAGTTTTTCAATACCTCACAGTAAATTGGGGGGCACCGCTCGGCAGAGGAATCTCTTTAAATGGGGTGTGTAAGGACAGAGAGTATCCCCTAACCCAAGACGCTGCCTCCCTATATCCCACAACACTTGTGTTGAGCTGTGGGATCTATCCCCACAAAGCCTTAATTTTACTACCTTAAACTATACCCTTTCTATCAACATGCGCGTCTAATCGATTTTTAAACATGTTTATAGACGTGCTACTAATTACTTCTACCCGCAAACTATTCCAGCTATTTACTATTCTATGAGTAAAAAAGTTTTTCGCAACTGCTGTCTCGAACCTTCTACTTGTCATCTTACACCCGTTATTTCTAGTCCTATTATATTGAGATATTTCGAAAAAGCTATCTCTATCTACGTTATCAAACCCATTCATAATTTTGAAAACCTGGATTAGATCACCCCTTAACCTCCTAGTCTCGAGAGTAGTCAATTTTAACTCCTTAAGCCTATCCTCGTACGACTTTGACCTAAGAGACGGAATCATCTTAGTTGCTCGTCTTTGAACTCTTTCGATTTTGTCTATATCTTTGCGCATATGCGGATTCCAAAATTGGACCGCGTACTCCAAATGGGGTCTAACTAATTATTGGTAAAGAGGAACTATAATATCGCGCGATTTGTACTCAAAATTTCGAGCTGTAAACCCTAAAACTTTGTTCGCCTTATTGACCGCTGCTGTACTTTGTTTCGCTACTTTTAAATCACCAGTAACTATAACTCCTAAATCTTTTTCCTGCTCTACGCTTCTTAAATCTTTCCCTGACATACTATACGCAAAATTACCGTTACGCGAACCTATATGCAAAATTTTGCACTTATCCACGTTAAATCTCATTTGCCATGTGACTGACCAATCAACGATTTTATTCAGATCTTCCTGAATTTTACCTCTATCTTCGTCATTAATCGCCCTACCACCCAGCTTCGTGTCATCCGCAAATTTGAAACTGTACTGACTAGGCCGACATCTAAATCGTTAATATACATAAGAAAAAGCAAGGGGCCCAATACAGAACCCTGAGGAACGCCACTCGCTACATTAGCCCAACACGACTCCGCTCCATCAACGACCACCCTCTGTTTCCTGCCTCGCAACCACTCTTCTAGCCAATTTATTACTACACCCCTGATTCCATGAGCCTTAGTTTTTTCAATGAGTCTTTTGTGCGGCACGGTGTCAAACGCTTTTTGAAAATCTAAATACACTACATCAACCGCCCGATGTCTATCGTAAACGTCAACCACGCTTTGGAAAAATTCTAAAAGATTAGTTAAGCAAGATTTGTTTCGCCTAAAACCGTGTTGCGTATTTCTAACCAGATTATGCACTTCTAAGTGTTTGACTATACTATCCCTAATTATTGATTCCAGTAGCTTACCTACAACAGACGTTAAACTGATTGGCCTATAATTTCCCGCCGCACCTTTATCGCCTTTCTTAAAGATAGGTGTTACGTTTGCTAACTTGAAATTATCTGGTACGCACCCCTCAGAAATAGACGCATTAAAAATCTTTGTTAGCGGCACAACAATGCTATCTTTTAATTCTTTTAGTTGTATGGGATATATGGAATCCGGACCCGTTGATTTACGCGTTTTCATTTTATCAATATAGCGCATTACTTCAACTTCACTAACGACAATATTATCCAAAATATTACCATTATCAAAAGATATTATGTCTATGACCGTAGGGATATTCGTTACATCTTCTATAGTAAAAACTGACGTAAAAAAATCGTTTAGCAAGGTAGCCATTTCCTTGTTTTCAGAGACTAAATCTCCATTTACATTTTTCAATGGACCTAAGACACTTTTTATTGGATTTCTATTATTGACGTATTGAAAGAATCGTTTGGGGTTTTCTTTACCGTCACGAGCAATGGAGATTTCAAATTCGCGCTTGGACCTTTTTATTACACTTTTCGCTTCACGCCTCAGAGATATGTAGTTGTTTCGTAACAACAAATTGTCTTTATCGCACTTATGTTGCCTATAAGCCCTATCTCTACTCTTTATAATGTCTCGTACTCTAGAAGTAAACCACAAGGGCTTGTTGTTTACTTTCGCACGCTTAATTTTGTACGGCACACATTCCTCATTTATAGTCCTAAATACCGTTACGAACGATTCCCACATTAGTTTTGCGTTGTAGTTCCCCATTACGTTTTCCCAATTGACGTGTGAAAATTTATTTCGAAATTTACTAAAGTCTGCGTGCTGGAAGTTAGGAATTTTAGTCGAGTTAGTTGGTTTCGAGTGACTTACTGAGAGGACAAACTCTACCATATTGTGATCGCTATTGCTCAACGGTTCTATTACTTGAAGATCAGTAATTAGCCTATCATCCGTAGTTATTACTAAATCTAAAATACTGTCCAACCTCGTAGGTTCCCCAACCTTTTGAATAAGAAAGCTATCCTCGAGAAAATTAACTAAACGATTACCTTCCGCGTCTCCCTGCATTGTATCGTAATTCACGTTGGCGCAATTAAAGTCACCCATAACTAAAGCCTGCTCATTACCGATTATTCTCTTTAGTTCACGATATAACGCTTCGTCCGTATCAGCTGTTTGAATTGGGGGCCTATATATAACCGCAACAAGAAGTTTGAAATCGTTCAATTTAAGTTCTGCTATAGTCGAATCTATCGGTTCTGGAATTGAGTGCTTTACTTCTATAACGTTCGCAATATTATCTTTGATATACAACAAAACACCGCCGCCTCGCCTACCTATTCTGTTTTTAACAAAAAGTCTATAACCTTTAATTTGATATTCCCCTACAAAGTCACGTGTTTCAGTGCTAAGCCACGATTCATTTATCGCAATTAAAT
>JAJOZX010001052.1:80000-87500 GCA_023014485.1 Bathynomus jamesi | reverse complement strand
CCGGGCAGATTTCCAGTATAAATTTGTATTTTTTTTTTTTTTTTTTTTATAACATTTTTATAACATTTTTTTTATTTTTTTTTTATAACAATTAATTTAATCTTGTGCTAAAAATCGGTAGTTTGATCTTGTGCTAAAAATCGAGAGTGTTTCCTTACAAAGTTGTATGCCCATCTCAATCTTTTAATAATTTTTTTTTTTTTTTTTAAATTTCATTTCTTCGTTTATTGTATAGGTATGTATGTATGTATGTGTATATATATATATATGTGTATATATATATATATATATATATATATAAATATATATGAAAAATTATTTCACGAAAGTGACACGTGAAAAATATTTATGATGAATAAAACCACGAAGGGAAAAGAAACACAAAGGGGTGCTCAAGCGCTTTCGTCTAATGACATCCTCAGGATGTCATTAGACGAAAGCGCTTGAGCACCCCTTTGTGTTTCTTTTCCCTTCGTGGTTTTATTCATCATAAATATTTTTCACGTGTCACTTTCGTGAAATAATTTTTCATATATATTTATATATATATATATTATATATATACACATATATATATATATACACATACATATAATATACAGTCGACTCCACTTAAAAAGGTCACCTAATTAGCAGGTCATATGGTTTAAGCAGGTCATCTTGCTAAATCCCAAATATTTTTATATGTCTGGCATTATAATTATATATTGATAAGAAGGTCACGTCTTGGATAGGTAAGCCGCTTAATGAGGTTAAAAATACAAGTATCAGTCAGAACTATTTTTGCCACTTTCCACCAGAATCAGATTTATTACCGTGAGAAAATATTTACCGTGAGAAAATATTTACCGTGAGAAAATAACCATCCCAAACAGATTATTATCGGAAATTCCAGAACCTTCCTGGCTGAAAGCCGGCCCACAAGCCCCGCCTTGTTGGTCATTTTAAGGAAACCGATTGGTTAAAATTTTATGAGAGAACTGTAATTGTATTTCTCGAATTGTTAGCAAAATTCATTTTCTTACCAGATATTGGCTTGCATTGCCGCATCTACTGTAACTCCTGTATTACTGTATGTGTATACTCCTGTGTGTATAACTCCTGAATTCAAAATTTTGCCTCCTTTATTTTGCATAAAAAAAATTGCGAAGAACGCATTAACATTTGAAGAAGTTAAAATTTTAGAAGAATGGGACAAATCAACAGGAATATCTCAACGACAATTCGCCAAAACGAACAATATCACACTATCAGTTTTTCAACGGATAATAAAAAATAGTGCTTCTTTGAAAAAAAGTGTAACATTAGAAAGTTGTTCATCAACAAGAAAACGCAACAGACAATCTACCTACGAAGATATTGATCAAGCCTTGCTGAACTTTTTCACTGCTGCGCGAAATGCTAAAAGCACAATTTCCGGGCCGTTATTGAAAACTAAGGCCGAAAAATATGCTATTGACCTAGGCTTTAACAACTGGAAATGCAGTGATGGTTGGTTATCAAGATGGAAAAAACGGCACAACATTGCTCAGAAGATTATTCATGGTGAAATATCAGAAAATGAAGGCATTTTTGAAGGGGCAACAGACGAAGAAATCATTGCAGGAATTAAACAAACAGAAGACAGCGAAGATCAAGATAGCGACGATGATGAAAATGAAACATATACACCCCTTTCCCGTAAAGAAATTTCGACTCTTTCGAATTTATTAGATAGATATGGAAATATGCAAGGCAACCTTTCAACTTTAAAACATATTTCCGCTATACAAACAGAACTGAGTAAATTGTGCGCAAATAATTTAAAACAAGCTACCATCAATGATTATTTTCGTGAATAAATACTGTATGACGTATTTTAACCGTATTGATCCAAAGTTGTATATACAATTAATGTTTTTTAATAAATTAAATAAAGTACTGTATGACTATTTTAATAAAAAAAACTATTGAATGAGTTAGTGTTTAATATACTGTACCTCTTTACTGTTATAACAAGGTAGAACAACAATAGAGCGTATAAAGAGTTAATGGAATGGTAATAATATATGTATCCTGCCTATAACACTAAGAAATAGATGTATAGTGTATATATATATATAATAGATATATATATATATATATATATATATATAATATATATATATATATATATATATATATAATATATATATATAATATATATATAATATATATATATAATATATATTATATATATATATATATATATATATATATATATAATATATATATGTATACATATAATATATATATATATAATATATATATATATATATATATATATATACAGTATAAATATAATGTTTTAATGTTATAATGTTTCAGACCAACAAAGACCCTAGGATCCACTCATGGCTGGTCTACCTAACTGTGTTCGTAATTGTGTATTGTGCATGTCCTCCGTGGTGACGGAGGGGACCTACAATTTTACGTGGGTTCCGAACCACAAGTACATAAGAAATTTATGTAAAAACTGCCTGTACATTGGCAACGATCAATTTTTACAAAACTAAATAATTATTAATTTAAAACTAATTAATTATCGATTTAAAATTAATGATAGAATCTCTGGATCAACAGGATCAAGTCATAATAGACTACTAACCACAAATATGTTACACTCTATATCTATTTATAACCGACATGCAAATATATCAGATCCAAAGAATCCAGTCAATTTCATTACGTATCCATCAATACCAGTACCTTGCCAACCAAAAATAAGTCACGGTCCATATCGATTGCGGACCAAGTCAAAATTTACAGTACAACCATATATATTACAATATATATACTTAGGAGGAAAAGTGTAGGTGTGGCTGTAAAGACTGTACAGTAATGTAGATATGTGTGTGCACCCATTTTGGGTCTCCCATTTAAAGGTGTTTGTGGGGCAAGTGAAGAGCGTGAGTTTTTCAATACCTCAGTACAGTGGGGGGCACCGCTCGGCAGAGGAATCTCTTTAAATGGGGTGTGTAAGGACAGAGAGTATCCCTTAACCCAAGATACTGCCTCCCTATATCCCACAACATTTGTGTTGAGCTGTGGGATCTATCACCAGAAAGCCTTAATTTTACTCCCTTAAACTATACCCAATCTATCAACATTTGCGTTTAATCGATTTTTAAACATGTTTATAGACGTGCTACTAATTACTTCTACCGGCAAACTATTCCACCTATTTACTATTCTATCCGTAAAAAAGATTTGGCAACTGGTGTCTCGAACCTTCTACTTGTCAACTTACACCCGTTATTTCTAGTCCTATTATATTGAGATATTTCGAAAAAGCTATCCCTATCTACGTTATCGAACCCATTCATAATTTTGAACACCTGGATTAGATCAACCCTTAGCCTCCTAGTCTCGAGTGTAGTCAATTTTTACTCCTTAAGCCATCCTCGTACGTCTCTGTCCTAAGCGACGGAATCATCTTAGTTGCTCGTCTTTGAACTCTTTCGATTTTGTTTATAGCTTTGCTCATACGCGGATTCCAAAATTAGACCGCGTACTCCAAATGGGGTCTAACTAATGATTTTTAAAGAGGAACTATAATATCGCGCGATTTGTACTCAAAATTCCGAGCAATAAAACCTAACACTTTGTTCGCCTTATTGACCGCTGCTGTACTTTGTTTCGGTACTTTTAAATCACCAGTGACTATAACTTCTAAATCTTTTTCCTGCTCTACGCTTCTTAAATCTTTCCCTGACATACTATACGCAAAATTAGCGTTACGCGAACCTATATGCAAAATTTTGCACTTATCCACGTTAAATCTCATTTGCCATGTGACTGACCAATCAACGATTTTAATCAGATCTTCCTGGATTTTACCTCTATCTTCGTTTTTAATCGCCCTACCACTCAGGTTCATGTCATCCGCAAACTTTGAAACTGTACTGACTAGGCCGACATCTAATTCGTTAATATATATAAGAAAAAGCAAGGTGCCCACTACAGAACCCTGAAGAACGCCACTCGCCACATTAGCCCAACACGACTCCGCTCCATCAACGACCACCCTCTGTTTCCTACCTCGCAACCACTCTTCTGGCCAATTTATTACTACACCCCTGATTCCATGAGTTTTAATTTTTTCAATGAGTCTTTTGTGCGGCACTGTATCAAACTCTTTTTGAAAATTTAAATACACTTCATCAACCGCCCGATATCTATCGTAAACGTCAACCACGCTTTGGAAAAATTCTAAAAGATTTGTTAAGCAAGATTTGCTTCGCCTAAAACCGTAATGCGTATTTTTTACTAGTTTACGCAATTGTAAGTGTTCGAATATACGATCCCTAATTATTGATTACAGTAGCTTACCTACAACAGACGTTAAACTGATTGGCCTATAATTTCCCGCCGCACCTTTATCGCCTTTCTTAAAGATAGGTGTTACGTTTGCTAACTTGAAATTATCTGGTATGCAACCCGCAGAAATAGACGCGTTTAAAAATCCTTGTTAGCAGCAAAACAATGCTATCTTTTAATTCTTTTAGTTGTATGGGATATATGGAATCCGGCCACGGTGATTTAAGCGTTTTCATTTTAACAATATAGCGAATTACCCTCCATTTACTAACCACAATATTATCCAAAATATTACCATTATCAAAAGGTATTATGTCTATGACCGTAGGGATATTCGTTACATCTTCTATAGTAAAAACTGCGTAAAAAATTCGTTTAGCAAGGTAGCCATTTCCTTGTTTTCAGAAACTAGATCTCCGTTTACAGTTTTCAAAGGCTTCAAGACACTTTTTACTGGATTTCTATTATTGACGTATTGAAAGAATCGCTTGGGGTTTTCTTTACCGTCACGAGCTATGGAGATTTCAATTCGCGCTTGGACTTTTTTATTACACTTTTCGCTTCACGCCTTAGAGATATGTAGTTGTTTCGTAACCACAAATTGTCTTTATCGCACTCATGTAGCCTATAAGCCCTATCTCTACTCTTTATAATATCTCCTACTCGAGAAGTAAACCACAAGGGCTTGTTGTTTACTTTCGCACGCTTAATTTTGTACGGTACACATTCCTCATTTATAGTCCTAAATACTGTTTCGAACGATTCCCACATCAGCTTTGCGTTGGAGTTCCCCATTACGTTTTCCCAATTGACGTGTGACAATTTATTTCGAAATTTATATATATATATATATATATATATATATATATATAGAAACGACGTAAGTATAGAGGAGCGTTCTGCACACGAGGAAGAGAAATACCGAACAAATGAAAAATGAGGTAACCGCCCGGGAATCGAACCCAGGATCTTCCGATTGCCGGTCAGATATGCTATCCACTACACCACGGGCCTCGATCAGTCAGAAGTCGTAATTCTCCTACATCGAGGCCAGTGGGGTAGGGGAGAGCATATCTGACCGGCAATCGGAAGATCCTGGGTTCGATTCCCTGGCGGTTACCTCATTTTCATTTGTTCGTTATTTCTCTTCCTCGTGTGCAGAACGCTCCTCTATACTTACGTCGTTTCTATACATTAATATACTGCGTGGTCATTGCAGTTAAATGTACATATTCACGATTTGCGAGGGTGCCCTCTCAAGGCATTGGTTTCTGCCCTATGTAGGAGAATTACGACTTCTGACTGATCGAGGCCCGTGGTGTAGTGGATAGCATATCTGACCGGCAATCGGAAGATCCTGGGTTCGATTCCCGGGCGGTTACCTCATTTTTCATTTGTTCGTTACTTCTCTTCCTCGTGTGCAGAACGCTCCTCTATACTTACGTCGTTTCTATACATTAATATACTGCGTGGTCATTGCAGTTAAATGTACATATTTACGATTTGCGAGGGTGCCCTCTCAAGGCATTGGTTTCTGCCCTATGTAGGAGAATTACGACTCTGACTGATCGAGGCCCGTGGTGTAGTGGATAGCATATCTGACCGGCAATCAGAAGATCCTGGGTTCGATTCCCGGGCGGTTACCTCACCATTTTTCATTTGTTCGTTATTTCTCTTCCTCGTGTGCAGAACGCTCCTCTATACTTACGTCGTTTCTATACATTAATATACTGCGTGGTCATTGCAGTTAAATGTGTATATCGGGTGGCCACAAAAAAACTTTACTTAATTGAAAGTTTAATAACTGCAACAATTCAAAACTTATGCGATTGAGATTTTGCACACATTAACAGATGCATATAATCTACAATTGCTGGAATTTTCAAATATGTAGGTTCCATAGTTTTGTTACAGTGAACAATTTAAAAGCATATGTCTAAAAATAGCATGCCTGGTGTGCATCTGACACGTACGTGCGCTAGCCTAGGCTAAACCTAATGTAGCGTAGTATGACACGCGCGCTGGCGTAGGCTAAACCTAATGTGAATTTGCTTTCTTTTATTTTTCCGCTAAAACCCCGCCAGCATGACGTTAAGTAAAAGTGATAAAGCCATCATAGAAGCATGTGTCAAGGAAAAAAGGTTGGAATGGAAATAGGATTGTCCGAGAATTCCCCGCAAAAGAACTGGACTCGTCAAAGTGTTTATAAACTTAATAAGAAAGATAAAGGATACTGGATCAACAGCTAGAAAACCCGGCAGCGGCAGGCCCAAAAGTTTTCAACAAAAGAAAATAAGGCTGCCGTGGAGGAACTGATTCAATCCCAGGAGAATACACCAGGAACTCATCGCTCCCAGAGACAGATTGCGTACGACCTTGGGATTTCTCGCTCCTCTGTACAAGGGATTGTAAAACGTTTGAAATTGAAGGCCTACAAGAGAATTCGAGTTTCTCGGCGTGATCAGAATGTAAGACAGCGTAACGCTACTCAGCTGAAGACGTGCAAAAAGTTGTGTTTACAGACGAAAAGGATTTCACTTTGGAGGTGGCCAAAAACAGGCAAAATGACAGGGTTTATGGTTCAAGGAAAAAGGACATTCCTCCCTCCAGGCTTTATCATGAAACCTCACGATTCAGCAGAAAAGTAATGGTATCGGCGGGAATTTCATGGAAGGGGAAAACACGAATTCATTTTATTGCCACAAACGAAACTAAAGTTAACTCTGAGCGCTACATTAACCTGTTAGATAATGGGTTACTTCCTGATTGTCGTGAGCTGTATCCTAATGAGGCCTACATTTTCCAGCAAAATGGGGCACCCGCCCATACAAGCCGAGCGACCCAAAATCATCTAGAGCAAGAGACCCCTAATTTCATCAAAAAGGATGAATGGCCGCCTCAGTCTCCCGACTGTAATCCGATGGACTATTCAGTATGGGATTCCCTCATGGTGAAGGTTTACGGCAGCCAGAAAGACAAATTCACCGAAGATGAACTTAAGGAGAAAATCAGTAGAGCATGGGAGGATATCACCTTAGATGAGGTTCGAAAGTGCATCTCGTCGTGGAAGAAGCGATTGAGGGCAGTTTACCAACAGGGAGATGGTCACATTGACCATTTGTTTAAGTAAATTTTGTTAAGTTCAAATTCATTTTCTTCGGC
>JAJOZX010001052.1:0-75000 GCA_023014485.1 Bathynomus jamesi | reverse complement strand
GCAAGGAAACATTTAGCACGTCCTCCAACAAGCGTACCAAGCGAGAGATTATTTAGCAGTGCTGGATTAATATATGATGAAAAGAGAAACAGACTGGCAGCAGAAAAGGCAGAAAAATTAATGTTCCTTAAGCATAACCTTCCTATAATTAAGTTTGAATATTAAACGATGAACATCTTAGTTTACTTTATTTTAATTACTCATTTATAAATATGCCTAATAAAACTTTAAACTTAATATAAATAGTTATGAAGCTAATTAAAGATCTCTTTCTATAAGGGTGGAGGTTGGGGAAAGAGGTCGGGTAACACAATTATGGTTTCTAATTGTGGCTGAAACTCAACAAAATATAACGAATTTATTTGCAGACGAATTCACTAATTGATTTCTATATTAGTTAGATGCTTGTTATTATTTTATATGTTCAGGGAAAAGTACAGCAATTATTGTACAATTAATCAATTATACTACATTATAGCTACAGCTCTCTATATATAATAACTTATTATATACGTTAAACACAACAAATCTCGAATATATCCTAAAAAGTAACGAAAATGTAGACATCCGCATCCGCATCCGCGGATGTTGGAATCAAACATCCTCATCCGCATCCGCATCCGGGGATGTGAAAAAAATGACATCCGCTACATCACTAATAATGTATATATATTATATATATATATATAATACATATATATAATATATATATATATATACATATATAAATAAATATATATATACACATATGTATATATATATATATGTGGATAGTAGTCTATTATGACTTGCTCCTCTGGACCGAGAGATTCTATCTTTAGTTTTAAACCGATAATTAATTATTTTTAAATTGATAATTATTTAGTTTCGTAAAAATTGGTCGTTCCAATTTACCGGCAGTTTTTAAATAAGTTTCTTACGTTCTTGTGGTTCGGAACCCACGTAAAATTGTAGGTCCCCTCCGCCACCACGGAGGACATACACAATACACGATTACGAACACAGTTAGGTAGACCAGCCATGAGTGGATCCTAGGGTCTTTGTTGGTCTGAAACATTATTATAACATTATATACATATACAGTGAGGTGCAAAAGTATACAACACATACAAAATATTGTTATTTATTACATTTCCAATAAATTTATAAAATTGGTATTTGGACATATCAATCCTCATTGAACACATAACGAAAGAAAACATACCAAATGTGGGAAAACAAATAATGTATTAGATATTCAAGAATAATCGAATAACAGAAAGCAAAAGTATACAACACATAGAGACCTTATCACTAATTAATACTTTGTAGCATAACCTTTATTAGCAATAACCACTTCTAAACGCCGTGGATAGTTGACAATCAGTTTCCTGCAACTTTCTACTGAGATCTTTTTCCATTCCTCAACGCAAATTAACTCTAAATCCTTCAAGTTTCTCGGTTCTCTTCCCATGATTTTTAACTTGAGCTCCCTCCACAAATTCTCAATGGGATTTAGGTCGGGGGACTGGCTAGGCCACTCAATTACGTTAATTTCGCGTTTGAGTAACCAAGATTTTGTTGCCTTAGCCGTGTGCTTAGGATCATTATCCTGTTGGAATATCTAATCCTGCTTCATCTTCAGAGCCTTGGCTGAGGTAATCAAGTTTTTCTCTAATATTTGTCTGTACACTGCCGAATTCATCTTCTCTTTAATAATATGACATTCCCCAATACCTGATTAGCTAAAGCAGCCCCACACCATTATACTTCCTCCTCCAAACTTCACTGTTGGGATGGTGTTATTTGGAGCATAGGCCTGGTTTTTCTTTCTCCAAACACGACTATGGCTGTTTCTCCCGAAAAGTTCAATTTTGGTTTCGTCAGACCAGAGAAGTGTCCCAAAATTCAGTTGGCTTCTTCAAGTGTTCGTTGGCATACTTTAGCCGGGCCTGGACATGCTTAGCCTTCAATAGAGGAGTTTTCCTGGCCGTCCGCGATCGTACTCCTTCATGACACAGTGCTCTGCTAACAGTGTATTTGCTGACACTGGCCCCTGCGGCCTGTAAGTACTTCTGAAGTTCCTCTCGTGTAGTTTGGGGTCTCTGGGTCACCATTCTTACCATCGTTCGGGCAGCACGTTCAGATATCTTGCGTGGGAGTCCTGTACGGGGGCGATTGTGAGTGGTACCGGTGGATTTCCACTTACGAACAATGGTGCCGACGGTGCTTATTGATAAGCCCCAGCGTTTGGCGATGAGTCTGTAGCCAATTCCACCTTCATGGAGTTCCACGACTCGCTGTCGGACATCTTGGCTAATTTCTTGTTGTTTGACCATCATACAACTACTCTCCGTGAATGCTGCTACGTGAATGACGTGCTTAAACTTTTGCAATCCGTTGTAACTGCTGGTAGAACTCAATAGATGATTCTAGAATATTCTGGAAACGATTAGAATGCATTTCTTTTCATAAATTAGTATTAATTTAAATTCTAAATGTAATTTTTATATTGTGTTGTATACTTTTGCATCACCAATTTTGCTTTTTTTAAATATTTTTTAAATATTGTTTTTTTTTAATTTTAACGTATTTAACTGAAAGATCGTGAAAAATTACATAGGATAGGTCACTTTTGCAGAATTTAGTGCACTAGAAAGACTCAAACAGAAAAAAATAATGTGTGTTGTATACTTTTGCACCCCACGTATATATATATATAAATATACATATGCATAAATAATATATTTATACATATATAATATATATATACATATATATATATAAATATACATATGCATATATAATATATATATATATATATATATATATATATATATATATACATTCAACTGCAAAGAACACGCAGTATAAATAACGTAAAGAACGACGCTTGTATAGGAGATATTCCGCGCAAGACGAGAGAGAGAGAACGAAATAAATGAAAAAATGAGGTAACCACCCGGGAATCGAACCCGGGATCTTCCGATTGCCGGTCAGATGCGATACCATTACACCATGGGCCTCACTCTTCCAAATGCCGTAATTCTTCTACATACTCGCAGAAACCAATGCCCAAGGGGCACCTCCCGCATGCCGTAACATTATATACATTCAACTGCAAAGAACACGCAGTATAAATAACGTAAAGAACGACGCTTGTGTAGGAGATATTCCGCGCAAGACGAGAGAGAGAGAACGAAACAAATGAAAAAATGAGGTAACCACCCGGGAATCGAACCCGGGATCTTCCGATTGCCGGTCAGATGCGATACCATTACACCATGGGCCTCACTCTTCCAAATGTCGTAATTCTTCTACATACTCGCAGAAACCAATGCCCCAAGGGGGCACCTCCCGCATGCCGTAACATTATATACATTCAACTGCAAAGAACACGCAGTATAAATAACGTAAAGAACGACGCTTGTATAGGAGATATTCCGCGCAAGACGAGAGAGAGAGAACGAAACAAATGAAAAAATGAGGTGTTCTTTGCAGTTGAATGTATATAATGTTACGGCATGCGGGAGGTGCCCCCTTGGGGCATTGGTTTCTGCGAGTATGTAGAAGAATTACGGCATTTGGAAGAGTGAGGCCCATGGTGTAATGGTATCGCATCTGACCGGCAATCGGAAGATCCCGGGTTCGATTCCCGGGTGGTTACCTCATTTTTTCATGTTTCGTTCTCTCTCTCTCGTCTTGCGCGGAATATCTCCTGTACAAGCGTCGTTCTTTACGTTATTTATACTGCGTGTTCTTTGCAGTTGAATGTATATAATGTTACGGCATGCGGGAGGTGCCCCCTTGGGGCATTGGTTTCTGCGAGTATGTAGAAGAATTACGGCATTTGGAAGAGTGAGGCCCATGGTGTAATGGTATCGCATCTGACCGGCAATCGGAAGATCCCGGGTTCGATTCCCGGGTGGTTACCTCATTTTTTCATTTGTTTCGTTCTCTCTCTCTCGTCTTGCGCGGAATATCTCCTATACAAGCGTCGTTCTTTACGATATATATACATATGTAATACAGTATATACCGGGTGTCCGAGAATTATCTGTACAATTTTTGGCTGTTATTAAAAGTCAACCATGAAGTGTAGAAATTCTAGTTTTGTCCCATTTTACAGAGAATCTTATTAAGTTTTTTCTGATACCACGTTTTGACAAGTTTTTCAGAAATGTACGTGGGTGACAGACATTGATGATTTAAAAGCAAGAATCACAGCTGCTATTGAGCGAATTGATGTGGATATGCTGCAGCGTACATGGCAACATTTGGAGTATCGATTGGATGTTTGGCGAATCACTAATGGTGCACATATCGAATGTTTGTAACAACGTTACTTTAATAAAAGAAAATTTTGAAAATACAGATTCTAAATAATCTTGTTTAAGAATTTTACGTGTGTTATCAAGAATTTTATTAAAAGATGAAATTGTACAGATAATGTTCGGACACACTGGAATTTCTAAAAAACTTGTCAAAACTTGGTATCAGAAAAAACTTAATGAGATTCTCTGTAAAATGGGACAACACTGGTATTTCTACACTTCATGGTTGACTTTTAATAACAGCCAAAAATTGTACAGATAATTCTAGGACACCCTGTATATATACATATACTGGGTGATCCAGATAAATGGGACCCATAAAAAAAAGCCAAATATTCTTAATATTTAATTTCTTTCATAAAAACTATATATCATTCGAAAGAGTAGAGTTACAAGTTTATTATGAAATATTTATTTTTTTTAAATGACTCCTTTCAAATGTGCTCCATTAGTTGTCAAACATTCCAGTGTTCTCGCCTGTAAGTTCTGCATCACTTTTGCAAGAGTGTGCGGTGGTATGGCCTGTATCTCATTTGTGATGGCGGCCTTCAATTCTTGCAAGGTCGTTGGGTTATTTCTGTAGACCCTACTCTTTAAATATCCCCAGAGATAATAATCTAAGGGAGAAAAATCCGGAGACCTTGCGGGCCATTCAACGTCTCCAAATCTTGAGATTAACTCGCCTGGAAACGTTTGACGCAAAACTGCCATGCAGTTCCTCGTGGTATGGCAGGTAGCTCCGTCTTGTTGGAACCAGTGTTTTTCTAGACAAAGGCCTCTTAATTTAGGAATAAGGAAATCGGTCAACATTTTTTCGTAGCGATCACCATTTACAGTGACCGTGTTTCCGGTGGAATCCTCGAAAAAGTACGGCCCTATGATCTGAGATGCAGTAAGACCACACCAAACAGTTACACGCTGACTATGCAACGGGACTCCGGTAATATTCAATGGATTTTCTGTTGCCCAGAAACGACAATTTTGTTTGTTTACAGTTCCATTCAAATGAAAATGGGCTTCGTCTGACATAATCAAAGTTGCTAGAAAATTGGTGGTGTCATTTACCTTCTGTTGGATCCATTGACAGATTTGTCGTCTTCGTGCGAAATCTCCATCGTTTAGTTGTTGCACTGTTTGAATTTTATATGGAAAGAGCATTAAATTTTGCTTGAATATACGGTGTGTTGTTCTATATCCAACTCCTAACAGCTGAGAAGCACGTCTGATGCTTATGTTAGGATTATCCTGTACAATTTCACGAGTTCTGTTAATGATCTCGTCTATTCTTGCTGTGCGCACTCTTCCAGTTGGTTTTCTTTTTCCAATGCTGCCAGTTAGGGAAAAATTTCTGACACACCGACGGATTACTTTCTTAGAAGGTGATTTTGACATCTGAAAATTTGTCTTGAAAGATCTTTGAGCTGAAACTACACTTCTTCCATGCTCATAATATTGCTCAGTTATGAAACACAGCTGTTCCACAGTCCATGCAGTCATCTTGAAGGGTTAGTTTTAACTAACACTTTTATTTTGTTTTGTATCTTATCTTGTCTTGTATTGTCAAAACCTATACAATCCTGTACAAACTTGTAACTATCCTCTTTCGAATGATGCGTATGATTTTATAAAAGGACTTATACTTTAAGTTACAGGGGTTTCTTTTGGGTCCCATTTCTCTGGATCACCCTTTATATATATATATATATATATATATATATATATATATATATATATATATATATATATGCATATATAATATATATTTATACATATATAATATATATATATATGTATACATATAAAATATATATATTATATATTATATATATACATATAATATATATATATATATATATATATATATATATATATATATATATACATATAAAATATATATATTATATATAAAATATACATATAAATTTAGTTTAAGGTAGTAAAATTAAGGCTTTGTGTTGATAGATCCCACAGCTCAACACAAGTGTTGTGGGATATAGGGGGGCAGCACCTTGGGTTAGGGGATACTCTCTGTCCTTACACACCCCATTTAAAGATATTCCTCTGCCGAGCGGTGCCCCCCATAGTACTTTGGGTTATTGAAAAACTCATGATCTTCACTTGCCCCAGAAACACATTGAAATGGAAGACCCAAAATGGGTGCACACACATTTCTTCTGTACTGTACAGTCTTTACAGCCACACCTACACTTTTCCTCCTAATATATATATATTGTAATGTACATGGTTGTAAATTTTGACTTGGTCCGCAATCGATATGGACCTGACTTATTTTTGGTTGGCAAGGTACTGATATTGATGGATACCGTAATGAAATTGACTGGATTCTTTGGGTCTGATATATTTGCATGTCGGTTATAAATAGATACAGAGTGTAACATATTTGTGGATAGAAGTGTATTATGACTTGATCCTCTGGATCCAGAGATTCTACTTTTAGTTTTAAATCAATAATTAATTACTTTTAAATTGATAATTTCTTAGTTTTGTATAAATTGGTCGTTGCCAATGTACAGGCAGTTTTTATAATAAATTTCTTATGTTTTTGTGGTTCGGAACCCACGTAAAATTGTGTGTCCCCTTCGCCACCACGGAGGACATACACAATACACTATTATGAACACAGTTAGATAGACTAGCCATGAGTGGATCCTAGGGGCTTTGTTAGTCTGGAACATTATAAGAACATTATAACATTATATATATATATATATATATATATATATATATATATATATATATAATATAAATATATATATATATATATAATACACATATATATATATATATAATATATATATGTATATGTAATATATATATATTATACACATATATATATATATAAATAATATATATATACATATATAAATATAATATATATATATAATATATGTAGGTATATATATATATATAATATATATATAATATAAATATATATAATATATATATATATAATATATAATATATATATATAAAATATATATATATAATATATACATAATATATATATATATATATATATATATATATAATATATATAAATATATATATGTTATAATGTTATAATGTTTCAGACCAACAAAGACCATAGGATCCACTCATGGCTGGTCTACCTAACTGTGTTCGTAATTGTGTATTGTGTATGTCCTCCGTGGTGGCGGAGGGGACCTACAATTTTACGTGGGTTCCGAACCACAAGAACATAAGAAATTTATGTAGAAACTGCCTGTACACTGGCAGCGACCAATTTTTACGAAACTAAATAACTATCAATTTTAAACTAATTAATTATCGATTTAAAACTAAAGATAGAATCTCTGGATCCAGAGGATCAAATTATAATAGACTACTCTCCACAAATATGTTACACTCTATATCTTTTTATAACCTACATGCAAATATATCGGATCCAAAGGATCCATTCAATTTCATCCAACCAAAAATAAGTCACGAGCCATATCGATTGCGGACCAAGTCAAAATTTACCACCGTATACATTACAATATATATACTTAGGAGGAAAAGTGTAGGTGTGGCTGTAAAGACTGTACAGTAATGTAGAAATGTGTGTGCACCCATTTTGGGTCTCCCATTTAAAGGTGTTTGTGGGGCAAGTGAAGATCATGAGTTTTTCAATACCTCACAGTACTATGGGGGGCACCGCTCGGCAGAGGAATCTCTTTAAATGGGGTGTGTAAGGACAGAGAGTATCCCCTAACCCAAGATGCTGCCTCCCTATATTCCACAACACATGTGTAGAGCTGTGGGATCTATCCCCACAAAGCCTTAATTTTACTACCTTAAACTATACCCAATCTATGAACATATGCGTCTAATCGATTTTTAATCATGTTTATAGACGTGCTACTAATTACTTCTACCGGCAAACTATTCCAGCTATTTACTATTCTGCGCTTAAAAAAGTTTTTGGCAATTGGTGTCTCGAACCTTCTACTTGTAAACTTACACTCGTTATTTCTAGTACTATTATATTGAGATATTTTGAAAAAGCTATCTCTATCTACGTTATCGAACCCATTCATAATTTTGAACACATGGATTAGATCACCCCTTAGCCTCCGAGTCTCGAGTGTAGTCAATTTTAACTGTTTAAGCCTATCCTCGTACGACTTTGACCTAAGAGACGGAATCATCTAAGTTGCTCGTCTTTGAACTCTTTCGATTTTGTCTATATCTTTGCGCATATGCGGATTCCATAATTGGACCGCGTACTCCAAATGGGGTCTAACTAATGATTTATAAAGAGGAACTATAATATCGCGCGATTTGTACTCAAAATTCCGAGCTATAAAACCTAACACTTTGTTCGCCTTATTGACCGCTGCGGTACTTTGTTTTACTTTTAAATCGCCAGTGACTATAACTCCTAAATCATTTTCCTGCTCTACGCTTGTTAACTCTTTCCCTGACATACTATACGCAAAATTACCGTTACGCGAACCTATATGCAAAATTTGCACTTGTCGACGTTAAATCTCATTTGCCATGTGACTGACCATATATATATTGTATATAATATATGTAATATATATATATATATAATATATATATATAATATATATATATATATATATATATATATATATATATATATACATGATATATATATAATATATATATATATACATATATATATATAGTATATTATATATAATATACCGGGTGCGGCAAAAATAACGCCCTTTTTAGTTTATTCTCTTTTATTGAAGGAAATAAATCAATTACAGCATTTTAAGAGAAATAATAAGGTTTTTAAGAAAAATACAGCATTTTAAGAAAATAATAAGGTTTTTAAGAAAAATACAGCATTTTAAGAAAAATAATAAGTACTTTCTCAGTAAAAATAAAAAATAACTGGAATTTAATTAATTTTGTGGTTGGCTCAATACACCTTAAAAAAAGATGTACAATTATTAAAAGGACGTTACTTTTGCCGCACCCGGTATATATATATATATATACACATATATATATATAATATATATATATATATATACATACATATATATATAATATATATATATAATATATATATATATATATATATATATATATTATATATATATATTATATTATATAATATATATATATATAATATATATATATATATATATATATATCTGCTTTGTGTAAATAATGTATCTAGGTAGGGCTTAATTGCGTCTGTTGACTCATCATCGGCCTTATGAAAGCTTCTGCTAAGCATGAATCACTTTGTGTAAAGGAATTTGAACTTAATTTGGTAGCTAATAGAAAATGAGAAATACTTTCTGTAGCTTCAGAATTATTTGTTTCCATAGCCTTGTCCCTACTTTGCAACTGATAGAGCAGAAATATTTCTCCAAGAGCTTTGGAAGAGAAATGTAGGCTGGGATGATGCCTTATCAATCAAAGATCAGTCTAATTTAAACTTCAGTGATTAGGGTTAAGTAATTAGCTAGTAGGCTTATATTCGGTCCTCACTTGATGTAATGTAATTATGTGCATATTTATAGATCCTGAAAATAAAATTCTCCATATTTCTGATTTGTCTAATGAAATGTTTGATGAAATCGCTAGCAATGAAGTTACTACTGCAAGGAGAGTATTAAAGACTATGAGCGTAAATATAAGTTTAATTAGGATTAAATGAAAAGATTTGAATTTGGAATGTGGTGTTATGCTGTTTGCTGTTTAATCATATTATGTAAACATTAGAACCTGTCTCTTTACTGACTGTTTTCATTTCCTCTCTCTTGCTTTGGCTAAATTAGTCTGCTTTGTGATTTAAAAAGTCTGATGCTTAAGGGTGGATTCACCATTTGTAATAGTTTAATATCTTTGCTAGGTTAGATACTAGAAAACTTAGAGGATAGAAATAGGTCAAATAAATTGATAGGTATTATTAATAGGATTGTTAGCTACAACAGTAGGTAGGTAAGTCATCTGCAATTTATATAATTCTTATGTTAGGCCTTGATTAGAATATTATCGCACTTATTTATTGTTGCATTTGCATTAAATTTTGCTATATAATTTGTAAAAAATGTCTTTGAGAAGAAGGTAGGCCTATTTAAGCTGGCCTGAAACAACTGGGTACTGCAATGGAACTACAAAACAAACCAAACAAACTCTGGATGTAGGAATCCCTCGGATCTTCTATAAAGATTCGAATTCTCCACCCCGATTTCCTTTTTGTATCCATTATAAATTGTAATTTACTCTTCAGTAAATTAAATTAAATTTTAACGGTTGTGGTGTATGCGCATATATATATATATATATTAGGGTGGACCTTATTTTGTCACTTTTTATTTTTTCTTTCTCCCCATCATTAGATGCTTCCTATTGAAAAAGTTTTTCATGCAAAATTTTGTAGCGTTTGATCAATGTTTAGTGTGTGCTCAAGCTGTCCGAAATTTTAAGCATCCTAACTCTGTAATTGCCTTTTATAATGCATTACGGATTCACTCACTCAAATCCAGTATTCATTTAATATAAAAAAGTTGTACAATTAGTATTTATTAATATATTTCTAAAAACAAGCTTGGTTGCTATTAAAATTTTACTTAATTTGTGAACTAGATGTATAAAATTAATAATCTTTACATATATAGTGGGTATGATCGCTACTCTGGAACATCATCCCAATGCAGTTCTGCGGCGACGGGACTCAAAATAATGTGATTTGAGCTGGGCACGACTTTGCAGATAATCAAATTTAGCTTATTAGATCCGCATATCGTTTGCAAAGCCCCATCTTTTTTTTTTTTTATTTCATTCAATTAATACAAGATTTTTATACAACAAAAAATACTTTTATTTAAATTAAAGGTGATAAGAAATTGAACTGAATAGTTAGCACAACACAACCTTTATTTAAAGGTTGCAAGAAGAGTCTGATATGCCTTTGAGAATGGTATCCTTCTTGGAATCGGGGTACTTCTTCCGATGCTCTTGGACAATTTGAACGACAAACTGGGTCTGTTCTTCGTTCTTGCTGAGGAGTCTATTATATTCCTGCATTAATGCAACCCCCCTTTCAGCAGTCATTCACTACTCAAAGATCTTTGACCTCTGCTTCTGCCAGTAGGTACTCAGGGTTTTCAATCCACATCTCTGGATTATCACGCAAGAATTCGGCTTCAAGCCCTAGAAGAGTGAACAAAACCTTCGTTCTAGCAGACACGAAGTCGCTGAGTTTCTTACCTTGGATGTCACTCTTATTCAGATGAATTCGTTTTGGTGCGTCATGGTGTCCTTCCCGTTGTAGATTCTTAACCATAGCTCTTTTTTCTTGCAAATCCAAGTCTCTGTCAAAGAAGGCAAGGCCCACCAGATCTTCACTCAAGTACCATAAGTGAGCAAGGATTTTATTGAAAGCTCCTTTTGCTGCAGGTGTGTCGCAGAGAAGCTCTGTTGATGTTGCATTCCCGAACGTTCTAACCGGAAGCATTGATCACTGACGCGATGGTAGAGACCGCATCACGGTCTGTTGCTTCCGCGTCCGATCCAGCGATTTGGAAAACGTCCATTTAGATAATCCTGAACAATTTTGGCATAGTGACAAGTGACAAGGAGGACCATCATGTTGATAGACGACGGGGATAGGATTGTTAGTACCGTCGTCTATCAACATGATGGTGCTCCTTGTCACTATGCCAAAATTGTTCAGGATTATCTAAATGGACGTTTTCCAAATCGCTGGATCGGACGCGGAAGCAACAAAAGACCTTGGCCAGCGAGATCACCAGATTTAACCCCTTTAGATTTCTTTGCATGGGGCTTTATCAAATCGCACGTCTATCAGACGAAGATTACGAGTCTTGAAAACTTACGTACACGTATACGAACTGCTGCAGATAACATAACCCCGCAAATGCTCCAGAATGTGTTTAGAAATGCTGCGGAACGATTTGAGCTGTGCAGGGATACTGATGGGCGTCACGTCGAATCCTACTCTTAATTATTTAATAAATGTTACCACTTTATCATTTTATGATTGAATTCCATATAATTTCCAAGTGCTTCACAAAAATAGATCCTGACTTTATGTACACCCTGTATGAGATAGTCGAGAGAGAAAGTTTGAAGTTCTTGAGCACACCCTATATATACTTATATCTCACAAAAAAATTATTTTCTAGTGACATAGAATCCAACTGAAGGGTGAGAGGAAAAAAAATCGTAACTTAAAATTTTAGCACCACTTAAGGGCCACCCTAATATATATATGGTGTGTATATATATATATATATATATATATATATATATATATATATATATACACACACACACACACACACACGTTAGTTGTGTGATACAATATTCCTGCTTAAAGGGTATAATATAAAGAATGCAGTATGCTATATAAGAGCATGATAAAGCCCAATAAAACCTGCTTAGGGGCCTGCCTACATTTCTAAGTTTAGCCATTATAGCCATGCTCCTTGAAATCTTTTCAGCGCTTTTTATTTACATGAGCATTCCATTGCAGATTCTTATCTAGCAATACACCAAGAAAATTTGTTAATTTATATGTATTTGGGTAAATTACTGTAGATTGCTTTGTGAATTAAAAAGCCTGATGTTTGACCTGTTTTATAATGAGACCGGATCTACTGCTCTCTCATCAGGTGGTGGTGCTTTAAAATAAATAGTTAAATTTATCAATATCTGAAATATAGGCCTATGGTAAACATGGTAAAAAAATTTATAGTGGGCACACAAGGGGCCCTTCGGCCCATCTGGGTTGCTCCACTGTTAATATAAACAAACTACAAATACAGTTAGATGCAAAATTAAGATACAATTGATCTCTGCAGCGTGCAGATTGTCACTCATCTGCTAGCTGTACATTAACTTTAAATCTTTGGAACCTGTGGATCATTCTTCAGTACCACTACCGTATTAATTTTAAACAACATATAACTATCTCATCTCATGATGTTTTACATAGATCTGGAGGATCTTCGTCGCTGCTTGTCAACTACTTATATATACAGTACCTTACAATAATTTTGCAGACCCGAAGGATCATGTTGTCCACATTCTCATATGACTATATATACACACACATAATATTATATATAGATATATATATATATATATATATATATATATATATATATACATATATACATCATATTAGGACACACCACATGCTTAAAGTTGTACAATGTAGTATTAGTTGATACGTATTCATTTATTTCCACTTAGTTGATTTTTAAGTGCCTCTGAGTTCAGCTGAATTTAGTATTAAGTCAGAAAGGCTTTCAGTTATGCTAAAATATGTTTTGTCGCTTTAGGGAAAACATGTTTAGGTGCTCCAATCTCTCTTTGTAAGTGAGCTGTCTAAGGCACGTTATCATCCTTGTGGTTCTCTTTTGTACTTTTTCTAGTCTCTCTTTGTCTTGCTCTAAATAAGGACTACTGAACTGACTGGTGATTTATATTCTATATGTTTTTGCATTAGGTTCAATCTAGCATTGGCCTTATTTACTGATTTCAATACAGTGATTTGTAGGTTTAACACCATGATTCGCAATGACACCCCAAATCGCTTTCCTTTTTTTCTTTGTTGGCATAGTAAACTCGCTACTTTGTTTTTATATATCGGCTTAAAATGTGTTTAATTTATGTGTTTGGATAAATTAGTTTGCTTTGTGATTTAAAAAGTCTGATGCTAGGCTCTAAGTTGGAGCAGGGCCGGATTAAGCCCTAGTTGGCCTGGTAGGCTAATCGTAAAAGTGGCTTGTCATGTCTAGGCTCACGCCAACATCTGCCTAGACACTCAGGTTTGGTAATTCTACAAAATAACCTATGGTATGTATACTCAGTATTAACAGCTATAACACTTGTTCACAACATGGTATTGTTCAAGAAAAGAAACTGAAACGAGCAAATTTACTACTGTAGTCTGTACATGTGAAACAAAACCTTTGGATATACTTCGGTTCAAAAGATTATATAAAACATAGAAGGGGAAGGGATTTCCCATTGTGAATAAAAAACGTCCGAAAAGGTGCTTGAAACACCTTTTCGTTTTTTGCTGGCATGTGCAGGATGTGCCCCGAAAAAGTGGCCTGGTACATTCGGGGCCTGGTAGGCTATAGCCTAGTTCAGCCTACTGGGTAATCCGGTCCCTGAGTTGGAGCTGTAAATATACGAATCCAGGACAAAAACTCACTGGACAAAAACTCACCGGACAAAAACTCACCACTTAAATGCAAAAGAGGACAAAAACTCACCAGACAAATGTTTTTGCGAAATACATACACTCTAGTCGAGATCTTAAGATTTTATTCTCATTGTAGATAATTACTCTTCATCTTTCAAATTGTTCTGTTTTTAACCAAATCGGTATACTAATGTAGTTTTGGTCACTGATTTCAAAAATAACTTTCTTTTTTTGGAGAAATGTAAAACAAACATGTTGGAGCACTTTAAATAATTAATGTGTTTTTAACGAAAATATCATGACTTAACCTAACCAATCGTCAAGGGCGTACAGTTGACCTAACCGGGCATTCAATTGACCTAACTAGTCATTAATTTATAACGAAAGATTGGTAGGCTGGTGAAAAATTAATATTGGTTGGTTGGTTAAAAACAGAACAATTTGAAAGATGAAGAGTAATTATATACAATAAGTCTAAAATCTTGAGATCTTAGTGTATATATTTCGCAAAAATATTTGTCTGGTGAGTTTTTGTCCTCTTTTGCATTTAAGTGGTGAGTTTTTGTCCGGTGAGTTTTTGTCCAGTGAGTTTTTGTCCAGTGAGTTTTTGTCCGTGACCCAAATATACATATATCTCATTATTTTACTGTATGCCTGCCTAGATTATGAGGAATATATATACAGGGTGTCCCATATGTCCGGCATCATAGGAGAAATTCGTATTTTTCTATTTCTACAAACCATAATTCATATTTTTCTCTTTCTACAGGCCATAATGTCTGTGAGCAAGGAAGAACGAATCCAGATAATTCTACTCATAGGAAATCGGAGTCAAAGAGAGGCCGCTGCTGAATTTAACAGACTGCATCCAGACCGCGAGCCAATAACACAGAGTTGTGTCAGCAGACTTGTTGCAGAGTTTAAGAAAAGAGGATCCATAGAAGATAAACCACGCAGTGGACCTTCAAGGAGGTCCACTGACAATGATACAGCGACTGTTATCCTGGCTCATTTTAACAGAAGTCCCAATCCTCTTCGGCGATTGTCCGCCGAGACAGGAGTGTCGAAAAGGGCGCTAGGACAGTTTGCCTACGGACAATTTGCCTACGGACAATTTGCCTACGGACAGTTTGCCTACGGACAGTTTGCCTACTGGACAGTTTGCCTACTGGACATTATGCCTATGGACACCATGCCTATGTGGTATATTTATCCTTACCTTATTTAACTTATTTAACTTATTTAACTTCAGATTCATGCAAAAGAATTAATTCAAAATTAAAATGTGTTGTTGCCCTTAATAGCATAAATGTCTGAAAATATATCAAGTAAGAAAGGGAAACAGAAGTTTTCACATAATGGATATTTGTATGTGTTTGATAAATGTAGCAAGCGCGACCCTTCGTTACTTTTTTGGCGGTGCGAGCAAAAGAGTCAGTGTATTATAAGGTGTGTATATATAATATGGGTACTTTTCCGTTATCTGCCCCCTTGACGATTGGTTAGGTTAAGTCGTGATATTTTCGTTAAAACTAACGAAAATATCACGACTTAACCTAACCAATCGTCAAGGGCGTACAGTTGACCTAACCGGGCAGTGACGATTGGTTAGGTTAAGTTGTGATATTTTTGATAGTTTTAATGAAAATATCATGACTGAACCTAACCAATCGTCAATGGGGCAGATAACGGAAAAGTACCCATATTATATATACACCTTGTAATACACTAACTCTTTTGCTCGCACCGCCAAAAAAGTAACGAAGGGTCGCGCTTGCTACATTTATCAAACACATACAAATATCCATTATGTGAAAACTTCTGTTTCCCTTTCTTACTTGATATATTTTCAGACATTTATGCTATTAAGGGCAACAACACATTTTAATTTTGAATTAATTCTTTTGCATGAATCTGAAGTTAAATAAGTTAAATAAGTTAAATAAGGTAAGGATAAATATACCACATAGGCATGGTGTCCATAGGCATAATGTCCAGTAGGCAAACTGTCCAGTAGGCAAACTGTCCGTAGGCAAACTGTCCGTAGGCAAACTGTCCGGCCACGGTCGAGTCGAAAAGTAGCATCCATCGCATTCTTCAGGCTCACAAATGGCATCCACATAAACTTCAGATCCCACAGAAATTAAGCGAAGATGATCCCGACCGGCGGATGGAATTTTGTGAAAGGGCTACGGAACAATATGCTCGGGATGCCAATTTCCCGTCCACCATTCTGTTCAGTGACGAGTCTGTTTTTTATGGAAATGGTGAGGTAAATCGACAGAACACCCGCTACTGGTCTCAAAACAACCCTCACTGGTATACCTCTTCAAAGGAACAAGGTGCATCACGAGTGATGGTATGGTGTGGCATTTGGAAGGATCGCATCATAGGCCCCCTCTTTTTCGATGAACATGTCACTGGAGGCACCTACCTACGTATGCTCAAGGAAGAAGCATTTCCCAGTGTCTTGAACGAAGGAAATTTCCCAACATGGTTCCAGCAAGACGGCGCTCCTGCACATTACAGCACCCAAGTAAGGGAATACCTGTACCAACAATTCCCTGGTCATTGGATAGGACGTCGAGGGCCTGTGGAATGGCCAGCTCGAAGCCCGGATCTTACGCCACTAGATTTTCATCTCTGGGGCCACTTGAAAGCGCTGGTATACGCAGAGAAAATTAGGAGTGTTGAACATTTGCGGCAGCGCATTATTGGGGCATGTAACACCATTACTCCTGACATCATTCACCGTGTGCTTGCTGACTGGGTATCACGTCTGAATTTGTGTATTGAAAACAATGGTGGACATATTGAGCACGTTCTGTAAATTAAAGCTTTTGTTTTGCTTTCTTTTATTATTTTTCCTATGATGCCGGACTTATGGGACACCCTGTGTGTGTATATATATATATATGTGTGTGTATGTGTGTGTGTGTGTGTGTGTGTGTGTGTGTGTGTGTGTGTGTTTCTCTTTCAGTGAACCTTCACATCATGATTTAATGAGTAACATGTTAACACCTTTCTGTAGGCATCTGGATTAATAAAATTAGCTACCAGGAAGTTCATTAACATATAAATAGTGAATACGGTAGCTATGAGATTTATAGAGAAAGAACTTATCATCGTAATTAGTAGTGAATAGCATATATTCTCAGCTAAAGTGTAGCAGTGAAAGCCCATTCACTTTGACGAACAGCGAAATTTTTCCATATCAGAAATATAATTTTTATTCCCAATCAAACTAAAAGTATTGATTTACCCTTGACCCCGTTTCCTTTTAAGGGTGTTAGCTTATCCAAGTTAATTGTAGGCCTCTCAGACTCAACCGTAATTATGAAAAAGAAAATTAGTCGTGAAAATAATGAAAGCGAAAGTGTGAGAGTGAATTTAAGTACTCATAGTTAATATTTGTCCTAGTGAATGAAAATCTGTAAGATTTTGTTTCACGAGAAGATGAAGAACCTTTGAAAAAGAGGCCGAAGGTTAATTTATGGAGTTATTTCGATGAGGTTGTGCCTCCACCTATCAAAAATAGTCAGAAAAGTTATCAAAAAGAATTAAATATCTATTCAAAGGAGCCACCAGTCATTCTCTTCACGAACCCTCTTGACTGGTGTCGCCATAATGGTGAAAGATTCCCGAAACTACTGAACAGCTGGGTGTTGCTCCGCGCCGCCTGACGTCACCGGGTTTCGATCACGGGGCCGATGGATTCGTAGTCAGCGATGCTAACACTACACCGCCGAGGCGCAAGTGTATATATACTGTATGTATATTAGGGTGAGTCACACATGTATAGTAAAAATTTAAAATGCACAAATAAGAGCTCCTGATACATTTTCTCATTTCTAATATGGAAAAAGATCTTATTCCGGATGTTGAACTAAATCCATTAATATTTAAGGGTGGTGCAAATTTGAAGAAATTTGCCATCCAAAACTGTATCATGATACTAAGATTTCACGTTGCGCCACCTCTAAATATATACGAATCGATTCAGTTTTTTATTTTCAACATCAAATGTCGTTGTAGAATATGAACGAATGTGTGTGTGTGTGTGTGTGTGTGTGTGTGTGTGTGTGTGTACACTGTACTCTTTATATGTGCTACAAACACACACAACCTCTCGGGACATAATGAAGGATCAGAGAGTAAAGGAATTTATTGCTGCGCTCTGGTTCTGTACACAAATTTTTGTGCCAAAAATTATATGGTTAGACAGTGGCACATGCTTCAAATCTGAAGAGAGATTATTCATAAGATTTCTAACAAACAAACAAAGGGTCTTATGGCCTACCTCGGCCAGAGCCCAAACTATTCTACCAGAGTCTTATGTCCATAGCCCAAACTATTCTACAAGGGTCTTATGGCATACCTTGGCCATAGTCCCAAGAACAACAAGGGTCTCATGGCCTACCTTAACCATAGCCCAAACTACTCTACAGGGATCTCATGGCCTTCCTTGGCCATAGCCCAAACTATTACAATGGTCTTAAAGCCTACCTCGGCCATAGCCCAAACTATTACAAAGATCTTATTGCCTACCTTGGCCAGAGACCAAACTATTACAAGGGTCTTATGACCTCCCTTGGCCATCGTCCAAACTGTTAAAAGGGTTTTATGGCCTACCTTGGCCATTCTCCCATCATAAAAGTTTTATGGCCTATCTTGGCCAGAGGCCATACAACACGAAAAGAGTACAGGATTCAAAACCCCAAGCACTCCAGATCTACCTGAGAAGGAGTAACATTTACTCTACCAAAATTACTGGTATTGATGAGTCTGAAATGGTGGGAGGTTTGAACACAGTACAAACTCATTTAACCAAACAACACAACATGGAAGTATATTTCAATTAAGTCACCAACGTAGAAGACTATTTAAAACATAAACAGTTAACAAAATATGACAACTCCAAAACAACATTAGTAAACAAGCATTTAAAAACTGGTGACTTATAAAACTTATACAAATAATGAGCAAAGTTAAAATGCTTAATAATTTTACTTTAATTCCATTAATTTCCTATACCTAGGGGAGTCAAACTGATTGACGTAAGTTCAACTAAATTTGAGAAGTTGGCCTCTTGAACTTTTATATTTTAATAAATTCTTGGGTAACCTTTCTCTTTCTATGTTCGTACGTCATTCTTTTCAACTTATTTCACATGGTTTGAGAAACACTGCTTATCAAAAAATTTAACGTATAACATATTTGTTATCCGCCTACCCACCCCGAGTATATGGAAAAACTATACACGCCTACAATATGGTATCGTATGTGGTAGCTTTGTTTCATAATTAAATGCAAATTATTAATTTATTTAATTAAATAACTACAAAATTGCCTCGAGATTGGCGACAAAGCCTATTGGGAATGGAAATATTGCCATACATACAACCCAATATGTAGGCATTGGGCATGCAAAACAACAAGAAAAACGTATTATTTGGAATAAAATTTTTCCATCGCTGACGCATGCTAATTACCTCGAGAGAAGAAATAATGAAAACACAAAAAAATAGACGTCTGGGGACTTTGTCTAGGGCTTGCTAGTTCCGAGCGATGTTTTTAGGCAAGGAAAACGTGCTTAATCTTCCTATAAGTTCCGAGTGAATACCTAATAATATATAACTAATAACTCAAAAGGACAGGCCTATTCTTTCAGGTATTTAAGTATAGTGAATTGCCAATATTAAACTCCTTTCGCAACTCCATCGCCTACATCGAAAAAGAGGCGCGATAGGCAGCCGCGCGCCCTAAAACTAGAAGCGAGGCCCAATGAAATAATAAGGTGTGGTAATTTCCTTCTTTACCATTACGCAGCGCTAAATATCGAAGGCATATAAATTAAACATTAACCCCCCCAAAAAAAACACTACTTAACAAGGTCTTTCGAAGACCTCCACAAACAATTTTTTAACGAAAAGACGTAGGGTTTCTGCCGTCAACTCTACACCAATATCTGACGGAAATTTCATCGGATGAGTTTGACAGCAATCAACCACAACCCTATATATTTTTTTATACATCTCTGAACCATCATTCACCAAGCATTCTGTAATACCACGCACGTTTCTTATCATTATCCTACCAAACACCTTGTACCGTTGCAGAAAAAGATCCCCCGGAGGAAAGTACCCCCTTGAGGAAAAAATCCCCCTAGGAAAAAATCCCCCTGGAAAATATCCCACGAGGAATAAATCCCCCATTAGTCATGAAACATATAAAAAATTATCTAGAAATGACATAGGTTAGGTTAGGTTAGGTTAGGTTAGGTTAGGTTAGGGTTTTTATAAGGTGCATTCAAAAGGAGCAAGCTATACAACAAGTTTATGCTATTCAAGCTATGGCTGCTAATCCTTCTCATACGCAAAGAAAAAAATACAAGAGTGCAGTAGCTCGTATTAAAAGTATCGTAGATGATGTTGATAACCGATCCATTATAGATTATCTGAAATGAATCGCCTTCAATCTAAAATTTTAAACACGGCATTTTTTCACATACATTATCTATTCGTTTATAATTGTGTTTCTTAATAAAGAATAAATTTTATTTAGCATTATCTGTATCCTTATTTCTCATGACTAATGGGGGATTTATTCCTCGGGGGATATTTTTCCAGGGGATTTTTTCCTCGGGGGGATATTTTCCTTCGGGGGATCTTTTCCTGCAGGCACCTTGTACAGTTCCGCTCATTATTCGTAGGATACTCTTGAGAACAGATAGCAACACCTGGCATATATTTGTTGTGTGTGTACTACAAACGGTTGTAACATTTTATGAATGAATCTGGGTGCGTGAGCGCTGATTGGTTGGTTGACTCATTGCCAAATGTCTTTAGAACATAATTATTTCCATTCATCACTCTGGTTTACATATTACTGAGAAAACATAAATTAATAATTAAATATAAATTCAAGAGGAGATATATCATATATTAACATGGAGGATGTCAATGAAGTGAATAAAAAATGGTCTTGTAAAAACTAAAAAAATCTTCCGGCGTAATGACATTGTTCGTGGTATTGGCAAGCCTGTCATTCTGAACGATGTATAAAAACAGAACCGTTGGTAGGCATTATTGAACCCTAAGCAAATTCCATATTGATTAATTTATTTATTTACTGTTTTTACATTTAATATTGAACAAAGATTCTGATATTATTTTGTGTTATAACAAAGACAGAGCAAAAACTTTATATATATTATATATATATATATATATATATAATATATAGGCGGTTTATGAATGGAGAAAACAATGTTTTGATGCATATTAAATTTTAATAACATTTCACATTACCAGAGTGATGAGTATCTGGAGGTTTCATACGACACTGCTCAGGATATCTTCCAAATGGCAAATGGACGACAGCTGAATGGATACTACTGGTATGGCATTGTTATATCCAGAGCAAATGCTATTTCTAGATCAGCAACGCTGATATAGTAATAAAGAGTTACTGAGAGAAATATTATTTAGAAACGAAGAATGTTTTGTATTGAAGCAGCATCATAAATGCATATAATTGTTTTGTATTAATAAGTTCCATGTTACAACTTAAGTGTTGAACCACTGCAGCTGTGATTCTTGGCACTCTCTCACCTCAAAGGAGAAGATTACAGAAAATAGAACTATTATAGTGATTCATATCAATAAACATAGTGCCATTTAAACGATGATATTTGACATATTCAAAACTTCATAGTTTGAGCGCTATGCTAACACTCCCCTTCTCCTGTATTTTAAAAATTATTATTATTATTTTTATTATTATTATTAATGACACCTTTCCAATTACAGCTTCTTCATATTTAGTTTCATGTGCCTCATTCCTTCCCTCTATTATTGAATCCTTTCAGTGTGGGTACCACCCACGCATTTGCTATCAGTTTGATTTTTAGTTTACTTATAAATAGGGCTTATTAATCTGCTGTTGTTGTTGTTTTTGCTGGTTGTTTACCAACGTTATATGATTAACATGCCTTTTATGTCCAACCCAACGCCCCGACCAGATTTTTATTTTCATACTCCTGTACAGTTTAATAATTTTAATACCCCAATTTTTTATTTAACGTCGCCTTCCGCATTTTCTACCATTCTCCAAAAATTGTTTGTTTTGAAACACTTTAATAAATTTGTACACATATTCCCTAGAAGATAATTTTATTTAAGCAAGATCAGACCGTAAGTACAAAGATTATTTAAAAAAATAAATTAAATTTCTCTAACGTTAAAATTAATTTTGGTAACACACTGCCTTGGAATTATATGTATAACACGTATATATATTTATATATACAGGGCGTCCCAAAAAAATGTATACATATTTTAACAGCTGATAGCTCAATTGATGTTTCTTTCTTTCCAAGTTAAACCCATTAGAATTAATAATGGCAGTCAGACTAAGCTTTGAACAAAGGAAATTCATTCTAAAATGCTACTGGAAGTGTGAAAACGCAGTTGAAGTGCAAAGACAGTTTAGGAGGGAGTTTCAAACAGATCCACCAACGCGACTTACCATCACTCGAATTAGAGATACGTTTGAAGCCGATGGAACTGTTCAGAATGTCCACAAGAAGCGTTCCGGAAGACCACGGACATCGACAAGCCCCACAAAGCAAGAAAGAGTACTGGAAACGTATCACCAAAGTCCAAGAAAATCTGTGCGGCAAGCGAGTCGTGAGGTAGGAATTTCAGAATCGTCTGTCCAACGCATTTTGAAGCGCTGTCAATGGAAAAGTTACATTCCAAGATTAGTCCATGCTATTAATGAAGATGATCCGGACCGAAGAGTGGAGTATTGCGAGTGGTACTTGGCACGATGTGGATGTGGATTGGACGAAGGGGTTTCGTAGAATACCCTCCGCGTTCACCAGACCTCACACCACTAGACTTTTTTTTATGGGGATACTTAAAAGACAAAGTCTACGCTATAAAACCTGCAACAGTCGCTGAATTGAGAGCAGCCATTGAACGAGAATGCACACAAATACCAAACGAAATGTTTCGTGATGCTTGCGATTCCATTGCTTCGCGTTATCAGCAGTGCCTGGACCAGAACGGACGTCAGTTTGAAAACAGGCGTTGACAAAACAATTAAATAATGTTTGTAGATTCTATTACATTTTGAAAATGAAATGTATTTTAATAAACACTGCCTTTATAATTATTTAAAGTGTGTATACATTTTTTTGGGACGCCCTGTATATATATATATATATATATATATATATATATATATATATATATATATATATATATATATATCTTGGAAAAGTGTCATTAATAATAATAATAATAATGTTTAAAAAACAGGAGAAGGGGAGTGTTAGCAAAGCGCTCAAACTATAAAGTGTTGAATATGTCAAATATCATCGTTTAAATGGCTCTGTTTATTGATATGAATCACTGTAATAGTTTTATTTTCTGTAATTCTCTCCTTTGAGGTGAGAGACCGCCAATAGTCACAGATGCAGTGGTTCAACACTTAAGTTGTAACATGGAACTTATTAAAACAAAATAATTTTATGCATTTATGTTACAATACAAAACATTCTTCGTTTCTAAATAATATTTCAGTAACTCTTTACTACTATATCAGTGTTGCTGATCTAGAAATAGCATTTGCTCTGGATATAACAATGCCATACCAGTAGTATCCATTCAGCTGTCCTCCATTTGCCAATTGGAAGATATTCTGAGCAGTGTCGTATGAAACCTACAGATACCCATCAATCTGGTAATGCTATAATGCTATTAAAATTTAATATGCATCAAACCATTTTTTTTTTATTCATAAACCGCCTATATATGTATTTATATACTGTATATCAGGTTTTTCCTGTCTTTGTTATAACACAAAATAATATCTGAATCTATGTTCAATATTAAATGTAAATACAGTAAATAAATAAATGAATCAATTTGGAATTTGCTTCGGGCCCAATAATGCCTACCAACAGTTGTTTTTATACATCATTCAGGATGACAGGCTTGCTAATAACTTGAACACTGTCATGTTTAATTTTTACAAGACCATTTTTTATTCACCTCATTGACATCCTCCATGCTAATAGTGCAGTAGTTTAGACCCTGATTTTTGAAGTAAGTGGACATTCTGGACAAAAGCACCAAACTTGGCTCAAATGTTGTTCAGGACCTTAGCTACCAATTTTTCCCCGGAACCAAGACACACAACCCTATCTTGGCTGCCATTTTGGAAATCCAAGATGGCTGCCAGCTAGAAATCAACAAACTATTGTGAGAAGTAATTGTAAATAAATAGTCCCTAAACCTACATATTTCGATGCCAGGATTGCCATAAAATAATCAGAATTACCCTTAAATGTTTATTTAATGTAAAATACTTAATAATATAACTATATAATATGTGCTTTTCTGTTTTGCAGGTGATTTGTGAACATGGATTGGAGCAAATGCATGGTTTGTCAAGAGAGCAAAGGTGAGACTCTTAAATGTCCACTCAATGCTGTGAGTGGTAAAAAAACTGAATCATATGCAACATTTATGGAGAATGTCAACGCATTCAAGAATCTTGGAAGACTACCAGTTCCTCTTCTTTTCAATGAAGAGGTGACTGTTGAAGATCTGGTTCAGAATAAAGCTGTGTGGCACAAGTCATGCCATGTTAAATTTAGTAAAGAAAAGCTTGAAAGGGCTACAAAAAAGAGAGAAAGGGCGGATGAAGGTGAAACCAGTTCATCTACGGGGAAGCGGGTTCAGAGGCATCCTATGGACAAAGCAACTTGTGTGTTTTGTCAACAAACACATGGGCATCTTCACGAATTCAGTACATTTGGCGCTGACGTCAATTTACGAATGATGGCTACAGAACTCAGTGACACAGAACTAATGTCTAGAAAAGGAGGTGGTGATCTCATAGCCATTGAAGCCAAGTATCATCTGCAATGCTTGACATTTTATCGGAACCGTTACCGCTCACTTTTGAGACAAAAACAGAGCAAGGAAGAAGGCTATGAAGAAAACTTGATGAAAGCAAAGGCAATAGTTGAGGTCGTTAATCATGTAGAAAATTGCGTGGAAGAAGGAATCTTTCAAATGAAGTATTCTGTGCTATTTGATCTGTATCAAAAAAGACTTCGGGACTTAGGTATTAATAAGGAAATGAGTAGAGGACGATTCAGAGAGAAGATTCTGGAGTATTTCCCATATGCCCAGGAAGTGAGTGATGGCAAGAACAAAATCTTAGTTTTTCAGCAGGGAATTCAGGAAATGCTCAGAGAGACAAATAGACAGAATTTTGAAGGAGATACTATGATTCTTGCAAAAGCTCACCAGGTAACAGCTTTGACATTGGCAAAGCTGCAGCATGAAGCCTTTATGGAAACTGTTGGTCCCTATGATGACAAGACAAAGGAAGAGTGGAAGAAGAAGATGGTTCAGGTCAGTCCAACATTCCAATACTGGGAGACAATTCTTCAGATGGAGATAGACGGCCTCATATTCATACGATCACATCGTGCAGGAGACTTTCCATTGTATGTAGAAAGCTTGAAGAAAGTAGTTCCCTGGTTCTTTGCTCTTGACCACCAGAATTACGCACGTTGGCTTCCACTCCACATCCGGGACATGAAGAATCTCCCTCAGCCAGTTATGAATGAGTTTTCACGAAATGGACACTGGGTAGTACACAAAACCAAGAAGAGATTCTCAGCCATGCCTTTAGACCAAGCGCATGAACAAAACAATGAGAAAGTCAAAGGTTCAGGAGGCGCGGTGGGTCTGACTGAGAATCCAGTGGCATTCAAGAAGTGGATGGTAGCAGGGCCAGAACAAGCCAGATTGATTACTGAATATGAAAACGAAAACCTTCCAGAAACTGAAGACAACAACTTCCACCACGAAGAAGGACTATCTACACAGAGAAGATTCAAGGATCATGTTTCTAATCTCGTTGAAGTCTTCCGTGATATGGGAAATCCATTTTGTGATAATGGGAATGAGTTACTGGCCTTAGACACAAGGAATGTCATGGATGAATCTGTGGTCCATACAGTGAGAACTATAAAGGATTTGGGTAAGGAGCAATATAGCCGATACTACAAAGAAGTTGTCACAGATTGTACAAGGTCAATTCATACACCGATCAAGAAGAACTCGCTTGCCCTCTTCAGATGTCCTCGGCCGAAATCTCAGGTACGGAATGTTGGGGGAATCCAACTACTGAAGAACGATGTTGCTCTATTCTCTCATCTGTATATTGTTATGCAACATCGGCATAGTGACATGGATGCATTCTTCCAACACGAGAATCACCCCTTTCCTTCTTCCCTATCTGATGGTGGGAAATTGCGGTTTGGGAAAAAGTCTGACCTACTGAAAATCATTACATTTGAAAACAAGGACAACCCTCCAGATCCTTTTGATGTGAAACTTCTTGATGGAGCTGCCATCGTCCATTTGCTGTCTACTGCAGGTGTTACCAACTTTGAAGAGTATGCAGATCGTGTATTCGTCCCTTATCTCATCAAACAGTTAGAAACTTGCCAGCGAATTGACATCGTCTGGGATACCTAAACTGCAAGCACCTTAAAAGAGACTACCAGAGAAAAACGGGGAAAAGGAATCAGAAGAAAGGTTGAAGGAAAAACCAAATTACCCCTAAATTGGCATGACTTCCTTCGAGACTCTAGAAACAAGCAAGAACTGTTCGCTTTCCTATCAGACAAGGTTGCTGCAATGGAAGTTCCTAACAACAAAGAAGTTGTTATTACATCAGGACCTGAAGTCATCATCAATGGGGCCGACCGCACAATGCCAAGATGCGACCATGAGGAGGCAGACACTAGACTGTTCATTCATCTTCAAGATGCAATAAAGGAAGGGCACATTAACTGCATGATCAGAACTGTAGACACGGATGTTATTGTCATTCTAATAGGAAAATTCCATCACTTGACGTCCATAAGATCTGAAGTAAATATTTGGGTTGGTTTTGGCACTGGGAAAAACTTCACTTACCATCATATTAACACAATCTGTGCCTCTTTGGGTGAAGAGAGATGCACATCCCTACCACTGTTTCACTGCTTCACGGGATGTGATACAACATCATCCTTTTACGGAAGGGGCAAGAATACGGCATGGGCAGCATGGCACCATTACCCTGAGGTAACACAAGCATTCACATTCATGGCACGAAATCCATTTGCAGATGTTGACGCCGAAACTCCCCACTTCAAGCTTCTTGAACGGTACACAGTTGTCCTCTATGACAACACCAGTGACATTGAACGTGTAGATGAGGCAAGAAAGGTCATGTTCTGTCAGAAGGGAAAAGCTATGGAGACTATCCCACCAACTCAGGATGCTCTTCTCCAACACACCAGGAGGGTCACATACCAGGAAGGAATATGGTCGACCTGTGAGAGAAGTGAACAGAATCTTCCAACTCCTGAAGGATGGGGATGGACCTTTAGCGAAGAGTCCCAGTCATGGACACCAGTTTGGACCACAAGACCAGTAGCATCTAAAGCTTGCAGCGAATTGGTCAAATGCGGCTGCAAGAGCAAGAGTGGATGTGGCACCAGGTGTGCTTGCAAGAAGGCCAGGTGGAAGTGTACAGAACTGTGTAGCTGCAACTGTGCAGTTTAACATATAGCGTCGAGCGGGGTGAGTTGGGACAGTTCGGGACAGGGGGTGAGTTGGGACAGTAGGCATTGCAATGCTAAATGCCAAGATATTTCCATTTTATGGTGCTCATTTAATAGCCCTGCCCTTACTCTACAAATGTTGTTAATACAAGTTTTCTATAGAACCACGAATAATGCATGAAAATTGTGCAAATATGAAAGGGTAGCATTTTGACCTTTGTAGAATTTCATTTTTTAAAATGCACATATTTTGCCAATTTTCCTCTCCCACATTCAGTTATAGAGCTAAAGGTCTACTTTTTGGTGGGTGAAATCTTCAATTGTTATAGTTTCGTTGATTTTTCTTAAACATGGTTTTCTTGAACATGGTTTTTGTGTTAAAATATTCACGATTTTCACTGTATATGTTGTACGAAGTGTGATTTCTGCAGTAAACATACTTCTGATCAGCTTAAAAGTTGTTTTATTGATCTGATCATGCCAAAAAACATAGTTTGATGCCAAACATGCCAAGGGAATTCTCTATTGAAACTTATATCAGAAATTCCATTTTGTCTATGGCGGCCATCTTGAAATCCAATATGGCGGCCAAGTAATGGTCTCTGAAGGTGATTCCGGGGATATTTTTAATTGTTGGTCCAAAATATACAAGTAGGGAAAGTTTGGTGCTTTTGTCCGGATTGTCCACTTCAACTTGTTTAGCTGCCCTACTATAATATATATCCCCCTCTTGAATTTATATTGAATTATTCATTTATGTTTCCTTAGTAATATGTAAACCAGAGTGATGGATGGAAATAATTATGTTCTAAAGACATTTGGCAATGAGTCAACCAACCAATCAGCGCTCACGCACCCAGATTCATTCATAAAATGTTACAACCGTTTGTAGTATACACAACAAATATATGCCAGGTGTTGCTATCTGTTCTCAAGAGTGTCCTACGAATAATGAGCGGAACTGTACCTCTATATTTCTCACATTCACTTTTTTCATTTTGTACAATGGAACAATTATTGCTTTCTTCCAGTCTTCAGGCACACTCCTAGTTGTCCATGCACTGTGACATACGCACCACAACTACTCTAACCCTTTCAATCCCACAAAATTAATCACTTCCCAATATATCCCATCCACACTTGCCGATTCTCCACTTTCCAGCTTGGAAACCTGCGTTCTCACTTCACCCATCGTCATAGGCGTCAGTGCCCAATTTTTTCCGGGGATGAAAGCAAGTTTTGCCCGAAAAAAATAAGCAAAACCGAAAATTGACTTTTGAAGCCATATTTTATTAAACACTATTTGTAGGTTTACACAACTATAGAAACGCTGAGCATCAAACAAGTTACAACAATAGAGTAAGTTGTAACAGGTTATATCAAATGGGGTACTTAAATACTACCGTTTTGTAACTGAATTTCCATTCTCTAAGCAAATATTGCATGGTTCAAGATCTGAAGACATGCATTTTGTGAAAAAGATGATATCCTATATGAAAATCATAAAAGTTTTTGGGTGAAATCGTAGTAATCGAAAATATGTGTACAGGACTTTTGTCCGATTTTTCGGGTGTAATTGCTCGAAAAAATTCAGTCGGACCGAATTTGGGAGAGAGGGGGGTCATTTAACCCCCATGACCTCCCCGCCTCCTACGCCTCTGCCCATGGTTATGTTCAAGGCATTCTATCACATATCGTCCTCACACCGCCAAATCCTACCATATTTATATTTGCCCTCCATATCTTTCCTACCCAGGAAAACTTCCATTTATTCTGTTCGGGGGTCTGCACATTACAATTAGCACCATATTTGTTTTTTCAACTTTTGCTGCTACATGTTCTCCGTAGCTGTTTCAGGTACTTACAGTCATTTCTGCCGTATGCCTTTCGCGTGTGTAAATAGCACATCCTCCTTTACGTCTCACTGTTCTGTCGGCTCGGAGGATGTTATAGTTGTCAATTTGTATTTCTTTTTTATCAATACAGAACTCACAGTGTTCATAGTTCGCCTGACAGTCCTTTAGATGGTTTTCCGTGAGGCATGCAAAGTCTGCTCCGGTTTCTTGCATGAGTACTTTCAGGTATAAAACTTTGTCCGGGGAATGATTTGATTTAAGGCCCTGAATGTTGGCTAGGATTATTTTTATTTTTTCTCTATCATTTTCACATATATTGGATTCGTTTTCCAATAGTGGTGCCGGTTTCGTTGCTTTGTAGTCCTCCGAAAATTTGCCTCCTTTATCTTTGTCGGTACCTGTTGTCCCGGTAATGCATGAAGTGGCTTTGTGCGTGCCTTCTGTCCGGCTCTCGGATTCCTATATTTGTCAGCTGGCTTTGTTTTTGCTGGATGGTATTTAGCAGCTGAATTGTGTTGGCTACGTCTAAAAAATTGGTAGCCCTCTTTGATGTTCGTTTTTCCCGTTCACCTGTTGCGTTCCTTTGAGGGTGGTGGTAACGGCATTTTTGTCCGTATTTGTACCTCCCATATCTTGCATAGGTGTTGCAGACAGTAATGTGGTGGAACTTACACTTTTTTTCAAATTTGTAATATCTTCTTGTAGTGTAATGTGTGTTACATAATGTGGGATGTACATAGATGCATTCCCTATCCCGATATCTGCAGTAACCTTTTGCGTAGTATTTACAAACGGTATTTTCTACGCTTCTACTTCTTGTTATCTGGTTATCTTCTATGTTCTTAATTTTGATATTATCATTAGTTTTCTTTGGCTGTTTATTTCTTACGTTCTTGTTTTTTATTTTTTTATCATTTTGTTCGTTGGGCAGTTTCACTACCTCGCAACTTTTACCTGTCTCCTTTCATTTATCTATGTTTTCATTCTGTATTATATTTTTATTCATTATTATATTGTTATTTGTTATTTTGACTTCTCTCTCATTCACCCGAATTGCCATTAGGACATTTCCAGATTCTTGTCTCCCCATTTTACCCTCCTTTTCTGTAACACTCGAATTCGCTTTCTCCATTTCTTTAAATACCGCAAAGGAGTTTACAGTCTGCGTACATGCGGCACACAGAAATGTGACTCCTGCGATCTGTTTAGCGTTCGAGACGAGGGATATTTTCCTATCATCCCAATTCTTGCAGATAAAGTCGTGCAGTTTTTGACAGAAATCTCATCTTATTGCTGCCTTCTCAGTTGTTTCCAGATTACACAAATTGCAGATTAAGTGAGGATTTGGACCCATGGTCATGCCATTCATTAATTATCGTAAAAAGAAATACACACACAAATTATTTTATTTTATTTATTTATTTATTTATTATTTATTTTTTTCCCTTTCTTTCTCTTTCCTTTCCTTTCGATGATCGCGAGGGTTTTCTGACCTTTACGTTTTATGACCTTTTTCCTGCCTTGTTTCAAAAATTTCTCGAATGTCAACTGTATTACGGCTTAAATATATACGTTAAACTGATGATAATTTATGTAAACAGTATTGCACTTTCTTACTTAAAATGAATTTCACTATTAATTAAATATATGCACTTGTATACAGTAATAATTAATGAATTCAATGCATTTTGAGGGCGAACTAAGTAAATGAGTAACGAAATGCAAACAGAGGTTTAAACCAGGGGCATGTCCAAGGGGGGGAGAAGGGGGCCCACGCCCCCTATACATTCCATAAAACTAATTTGACAATTGAATTATGAATTCAGTACTTATTAAAGTAAGTTTTATTATTCTTCAAATGTTTAAATAAAAACGTTTGTTAGAAAATAAGTGCGAATCTCATCCTTCAGCTACTTAGTTATATGTTTCAGATGTCACCAGAACACGTTTCTGTGTACTGTATTTCCAAAATTTTCTCCAACCCGGGAGGGAGACACTCCCTCCCGCACCCTCTTCCACTCAACGGCCTCGCTGTCTCGTCAATGGCTACACCGTTAGGTTCAGTCCTCCCCCTTTCCTTAATTTCTGTACACGCCCCTGTAAACCATGCCATATTTAATGGTCATGCATAATCTGATGAGATTTATAAGTGGGTGAATGGGTTCAGATTAATTACCATGGTTTCTATGGTCTTTAGAAGTTATATTTAAGGCTGATGTAACCTCTCGAGAAACTGTCATAGCCCACACTCGTACCTGCTGTACGCCCCGTAACACTCTTCCAGTCCGAACGCCACCCACGCCCGCACGCCTTCGTTAAACCCGTGTACCAAACCCGCAGCGTTTTAACCATGCCTACACCCATTCTGGCCACACGATTTCGCTTCCATAGCGTTCACGGAAGCTGAAGAGGAGATTTGTTGGATCACCTGAAGATCAGGGCCCCAGCCTTCTTTAGTTAGTCTTATAAGGCTAACTAACGAAAATATCACGACCTAACCTAACCAGTCGTTAGGTCAACTGTACGTCCTTGACGATTGGTTAGGTTAGGTCGTGATATTTTCGTTAGTTAGCCTTATAAAGCTAATCTTCAGGTGATCCGATTTATTTGCGCATGCAGGGGAGCAACGTTCTCACGTATCAGGTATCTGTTGATATATATATATACACAGAGCTGTGACTAGCGCCGCTAGTTTTTTAATAGCGCCACCACTAGCGTCGCTATATTTTCAAACTACTAGCGCATTTACCAGCGCCGCTAGTTTTTGAAATAAAAATTAACGTTATGCGCTAGCGCTAATTTTTATTTCAAAAATGAATTTAAAGTCCTTCTATTCCATACGAGTTTGAACGTTTCAAACATGTATGAACATGTATGCTGGCGGCGGTTCCCTCATTCTGCATTGCTTGCTTGTCAGTTATTAGTCATACAGCGGAAGTCACGGAGTGTGGTTGTGTTTCTCTCCCGCTCGATTTTTTCATTACGTTTACGAAAGGATGGCGTCTTCTTCTGCTGACCAGCAAATAGAACAAGTTAAAAATCCGTGGCCTTACATTGAAAAGTATTTTGAGTTTGTTTGTGACAGAACTGCGAAAAATAACAACAGTTTTAATTTCAAGTGTAAGTTATGTTTATTTAATTATCAAATAATTAAATAAAAGAAATGTATTGTTTTCTATGATATTAGGTATTTTTTATTTGTTATAGCTAGATTTAAATAAATATACTGGATTTAAATAAATAAAAAGCTTTGGTTCTATAGTATAATTGTTTCATTTAAACATTCTTTTTGACAATATTACTGCATAGAAGTGTAACTAACATAATAGGTATTTTTTATTTGTTATAGCTAATATTGAAAACTAGCGCTAGCGCTAGCGTCGCTAAATTTTGAAATGACTAGCGTTAGCGCTAGCGCCGCTATTATTTTGCCTCACTAGCGCTAGCGGCGCTAGTTTTCATGAATAGCGCGCACAGCTTTGTATATATATATATATATATATATATATATATATATAGTGGTGTAGTGATTAGCGTCGCTGACTACGAATCCATCGGCCCCGGGATCGAAACCTGGTGACGGCAGCCGGCGCGCAGCAAAACCCAACTGTTCATCCTTCCACACAATAAAGAAAGTGGGGTGCTACTCTAGTATGCGGTCTACCTACGATTCGGCCGTCTACCTTTTAATTATAGCTTCTTATCTTCTTATTATTTTATTATTAGGTTAATTGTACGCCCTTGACGATTGGTTAGGTTAAGTCGTGATATTTTCGTTAAAACTAACGAAAATATCACGACTTAACCTAACCAATCATCAAGGGCGTACTGTAGTATGCGGTCTACCGTTAAGTATGCGGTAGTAGTATGTTTAACTTCTTTAATAATTCCTTAATTGTGTAAATTAAATTATAATTCCTTTCAATTCATTTTCAATTCCTTTTAAATATTTTGAACGGTAGACCGCATACTACAGTAGAAATTTAACGGTGGACCGCATACTACAGTAGAAACTTAATGGTAGACCGCATACTACAGTAGAAACTTAACGGTAGACCGCATACTACAGTAGCACCAAAAGTGGTTGGTCGATAAATGGGTACCCTGGGTGGCCTAGACGTTGGGCTGTGGTGGGGCGTGGTTCTGATTCCACGTTAAACTGTAGGTCTAAAGTGGAGTGAAGAGCTTGACCTTCGTCAGAATGAACAATTCGGGCGGAAGCTAACGAAAGGTGTGTGTATATATATAGCTGAATAGCTGACTCGCTCCTCCACCATGCCAGACCAAGAGGCGGGGTCACCAGCTTGACCTCCGTGTGAAGAGAGACTAACGCACGAAACAGCAACAAAGTAACAAGGTATATACTTGTAAGTGTTCCCCAGAAATAATATATAATGTATATAAGAAGAACAGAAATAAAAAAAGATAAACGAGTAAAAAGCAAGTACCATAAGTATGGTGATCTGACACCGACAAGAACCAAAGTTTCGAGATTTTTTTTATAGTTACAGAATAGAGCGAAAATATAAACTAATAGACCTATGAAAATGTGTAAGGTCTCAAAATAATAGAAGAGTTAATGGATAATCTTCTCAGAAGGTATTAAAAATAGTTTTGCCAACCAGTGTATATCATCGTTTCATTTTTAATATTATCTGATGTTACTACAGCAAAAACGGAAGCAGTTTAAATACAATTTAAATAAAAAACATTTGGATCATTTGAAGATCAGGGGCCCCAGTCTTCTTGCTAACTAACGAAAATATCACGACCTAACCTAACCAATCGTCAAGGGCGTACAGTTGACCTAACGACTGGTTAGGTTAGGTCGTGATATTTTTGTTAGTTAGCCTTATAAGGCTAACTAAAGAAGGCTGGGGGCCCTGATCTTCAGGTGATCCAAACAATTTTTGGTCTAATATTCGTGTTACAAAAAATAGAAAGATTTATTAATTTAATTTTAATTTTAATTTTAATAATTTAAAGGGATAACTTACATGTTTCAGTTAAACATCAGTAAGATTCAATTAATCTAACGAATAACGATATAGTCATATTATTGACAACTTAAATATTATTATTATTATTATTATTATTATTGCATGTCTATCAGCGTAACTTATTTTTTAAGAATGCGGTGAAACGTTTAAACTTTAGTTTGTTTATGTTCGAAAAGGGTAATGAAAGAAAATTTATCAAATTACTTTAGGAAGGGAAACTGATATATTCAGCCATTTCGATCTAAAGTACTATATACTTTTTATGCATTCTTGACATAGCTTAATTGCTTATTTATTTCTAAATATGTACTTACATATATTTTGCTTTATTATATATTTATCTTCCGGCATATGAAGTAATAAATTTACTGCACAACAAATAATATTATTTTCCATGCGACATCTAAGTAGTTAAAGGAAATTCTCTTTTGAACATTAACGACATGGTGATTCAAAATTTTTAATGTGCTGCTATTCTTATGTAATATTTGTATGTCGGTACTAATTTTTTTACTATACATCTTCGTGAATCAGCACACGTAAATAAGGCGAGATAATATAACATTTTTTTTCTCTCTCTCTCACTCGCGGCATAAACTGGGAAGACAGGACTGCTGATGCCGAAGGGAGGAGGCTAGTTGACTTTGCTGATGAGAACTTCCTGACTCAGTGGGTCAACGGGCCTACACGAGGCGAAAGCGTTCTAGACTTAGATTCACGACCGAAGACAACGTCGTCACTGGCCTCACCGTTGACGAATCGTTGGGCGGTAGTGATCACGGTCTGATTAGGTTCTGCGTCTGCGTTCCACGGGTGAAGCGTAGGGATTCTACAGGCAGTAAGCTCGATCTACGGCGGCCGGACTTTGTTGGCCTCCAGGATAGCGTAGGTGAGATGGGGTTAGAGGTCGGTGGCGATGTTGAGGAAGTATGAACTGCATTCCGGGACGAGTTTATGTGCTGCAGTCTGCTGCCATACCCTCAAAACCGGTCACCCCTGCTTCAACGCAGCCTAAGTGCTTCAGTCGTGACATCGCTTCGGCTATCCGAAAGAGGAAAGCTGCGTATAGGAGGGCGAAGGCCAATCGTTCCCAAGAGAACACTGAAGCGTATGTCCGCCTGTGCAGAGAAGTGAAGGCGAAGGTTAGGCGAGCGAAACGTAACGAAAGCTCTCGGGCAAGAAGGCTGCGAAGCCGAAGCCTGAGACCCCAGTTGCCCCTGTCAGGACCTCCAACCACTTTAGTCTCCTGTGCTCGAAGGAGGAAGACCGTTTTGATTGGGGACTCGCATATCAGGGGCCAGGAGAAGTACTTTGCTTCTGCAAACCGGGACGGGAGGAAGATAAGGTGCTTACCTGGGCGGGGAACAGCGCACTTAAGGAAGGAGGTAGAGAAGCTGCGCGTGGCTAGTCGGAGGACTGCGATCGTTGTCCACGCTGGTGGCAACGACCTGTTCCTCAAAGGCGATAGGGTAGGTCTTACAGAAGGGATCATCACCGAGATCATGTCTCTTGCGGAGGATCTAAAACTGAAGACAGACGGGAATGTTGATGGGTATTTTACCGCGGATGAATGCCAGTGACCACGCGCTCAGTAAAGTCATTGGCGTCAACGAGAGGGTGCAAGATTGTGCGTCCCGCTGGGCGTGAGGTTTGTTGACCCGTTCGACGCATTTTCGGGTAGGTGGGACCTTTACCAGAGGAAGGTGTCCACCTGAATGACAAGGGTAAAGGTGTGCTAGGCGCGCTGCTCGACCGGCACCTATACAGAATGGTGAGGTCGAGACCTTGGAGAGATGAAGGGCCCCCACCGGGGAGAGATGATGTTGAGCGGGTTGCGGACGTACCTTCAACTGAAGGATGCATCTAGGTACAGGTGGGTGACCCTCCTTCCCCGTTGGAGGGGGCTCAGCCTCCTGCGGAAGTTGTCCCCTCGTTGGTGAGAGGCTCTTCAACTCCCGACAGCCCTGGTTGTTCGGGAAACGGGTCGTGCTAGGGGGAGGTCAGAATAGGGAAGGCTCCCACCGTGCAATGCTTTTTAATGCTAGGTCGATTAGGAATAAGTTTTGCGAGCTACGGGCGCTCTTAGCATCAGAATACCAGGATATCGTTGCTATCACCGAGTCCTGGATTCATACTGATCGTAGGGACTACGTTGGGGAGTTCGAAATTCCCGGGTATAGTATGTTTCGCAAAGACCGCACCCATTGGGAGGGGGGAGGGGTACTGATATACGTCAGGGACACGTTGAGTGCGGTTGACTGCCAGTTCCGGTTGGAACGGGAGCTGCTTGGCGTCGATCTGAACTTGGGAGAGACGAACTATAGGTTAATCTTGGTGTACAGACCTCCGCATCTCCTCCTCGAGGAGGATACAGACCTGTACACCGAACTCCGTAGCCTGCTAGGGGATAGGGTGTGTGTAGTTTTAGGTGACTTCAACTGTCGCGGCATAAAGTGGGAAGACAGGACTGCTGATGCTGAAGGGAGGAGGCTAGTTGACTTTGCTGATGAGAACTTCCTCATTCAGTGGGTCAGTGAGCTTACACGAGGCGAAAGCGTTCTAGACTTAGTATTCACGACCGAAGACAACCTCGTCACTGGCCTCACCGTTGCAGAATCGTTGGCGAGAGTGAAAAAATGGCAAATGCCGTTTAATTTGGGTAAATGCAAGGTGATGCACATTGGCAACGCCAATCCCAAGTCGGACTACTCGATGTTGGGGAGTAATATCGAGGCGACTAATTTGGAAAAGGACTTGGGTGTGCTAATTAGCAGCGACCTTAAGTTTACCAAACAGTGCGTAGAGGTGGAAAAGAAAGCCCAGAAGCTGTTGGGTTATATCAGGAGGCAATTTTAGTTTCGGAACAAGGAGATTGTGCTCTCTCTGTACAATTCCCTGATTCGGCTGCACATGGAGTATGCACTGCAGTTCTGGTCGCCCACCCTCAGGAAAGATATTGAGAGGCTGGAGCGAATGCAGATGAGCGCCACAAAGTTAATCCCTTCCGTTAGGCATATGGGCCAGGGATGGGGTCAAATACGTATTTGTATTTGTATTTACAAATACACAAAAATGGATATTTGCAAATGTATTTGTATTTGAGAATTTAAAAAGCTGCATATTTGTATTTGAATTTGTATTTGAGCCTTTTATTTGCCGTATTTGCTTCAAATACAGTCAAATACACTAATGTAGTATAACTGTGCATATAACTACAAATTGCTATGAACAGTAAAAATCAAACATTGAGAAAAATGAATTTATTTTCTTTAATTATGCAAAAGTACAGAAATATCAAGAAGTGTGAAATAATTTTCTCTAATAAAAATAATAAACAAGAGGAATTTGTTACTTTTCTTGCCTTGGTGTGAAAATGAAGTCTACTTTGATAAGAGCCAAAGTATTGCAATGTTAAGTTTTATACAATAAGTACTATACCAGTATTGTCTTACTTGAGGGGTAGCCGAAGTCAAGTAAATATTATCCGTTTATATTTAGGATGAAATTGGTACGAAATTTGCAAATACAGTAAAAATTGTATTTGCATTTTATTTGTATTTGAAGATTCATATTTGTGTTTATATTTGTATTTGGGGATTTATAAATTTGAATATTTGTATCTGTATTTGAATTTGGCCGTAAAAAAAATAGTGTATTTGTATCTATATTTGTATTTGGGCAATTGTATTTGACCCCATCCCTGATATGGGCTATAATCGACGGTTACGCGCCCTGAACTTGTTTTCGCTGAAAACTCGGAGGCTGCGCGGTCAACTCATCGAGGTTTTCAAGCTCTTACGCGGGTTCAACGATGTCGATTTTAGAAGCATGTTTAGTTTAAATGAGAACCCAACTCGCAACAGTGGTTGGAAATTGGATTTGAAACGGTTTAGGACTAGTGTGTGTGGGAATTACTTTACGTATATGATTTGTGACACGTGGAACAGGTTACCTTCAGAAGTTTTAAACAGTTCCTCTGTGCATCACTTCAAGAAAAGGTTAGACCAAATCTTTACATACTATTTGAGGGTGTAGAGAATTTTCCCTGGCACTGTTGCCATTTGTACCTCCTCGGTATGGGCCGCAAGGCCTTTTGAAGTTCTTCTTTTCCTTGAAACTCCTTGTAACTCATTCTCTCTCTCTCTCTCTCTCTCTCTCTCTCTCACTCATGATATCGACAGTGGCATCGTCAGTTGGATCGCCAAATTCGATGATGACACAAAGCTTGGGCCCAATGTTGGGACGCCCGAGCCGAGGCGATCGAGCAAGCGCGTGCAGACCTACGTAGGATAGGAGAGTGGTCCGAAAAATGGCAAATGCAGTTTAACTTTGGTAAATGCAAAGTGATGCACATTGGCTACTCCAATACCAAGTCGGACTACTCGATGTTGGGGAGTAATATCGGGGCCACTGATTTGGAAAAGGACTTGGGTGTGCTAATTAGCAGCGACCTTAAGTTTACCAAACAGTGCGTAGAGGTGGAAAAGAAAGCCCAGAAGCTGTTGGGTTATATCAGGAGGCAATTTCACTTTCGGAACAAGGAGATTGTGCTCTGGCTGTACAATTCCCTGGTTCGGCCGCAACTGGAGTATGCACTGCAGTTCTGGTCGTCCACCCTCAGGAAAGATATTGAGAGGCTGGTGCGAGTGCAGGCGAGTGCCACAAAGTTAATCCCTTCCTTTAGGCATATGGGCTATATTCGACGCTTACGCGCCCTGAACTTGTTTTCGCTGGAAACTCGGAGGCTGCGCGGTCAACTCATCGAGGTTTTCAAGCTCTTACATGGGTTCAACGATGTCGATTTTAGAAGCATGTTTAGTTTAAATGATAACCCAACTCGCAACAATGGTTGGAAGTTGGATTTGAAACGGTTTAGGACTAGTGTGTGTGGGAATTACTTTACCTATAAGATCTGTAACACGTGGAACAGGTTACCTTCAGAAATTGTGAACAGTTCCTCTCTGGATCACTTCAAGAAAAGGTTAGACCAAATCTTGCACACTATTTGAGGGTGTAGAAAATTTTCCCTGGCACCCGTTGCCATCGGTACTTCCTCTGTTTGGGCCGCAAGGCCTTTTGAGGTACTTCTTTTCCTTGTCACTCCTCCTTGTAACTCTCTCTCTCTCTCTCTCTCTCTCTCTCTCTCCCTCCCCCAGCAGTTAGTGCCCCACCCCCAGCAGTTATTCCCACCTCCCCCAGCAGTTAGTCCCCCTCCCCTAGCAGTTAGTCCCCATCTCCCAGCAGTTAGTCCCCTTCCCCCAGCATTTGGTTCAACTACTTCGAGAAACGACTCAGGCCAGTTAGGAGAAATCACAACTTAAAATCACTCAAAACTGTGCTCTTCAATGCTAGGTCAATTAGAAACAAACTAATGGAATTTATAGCGCTAGTCAAAACTGAGAACTTTGATATCATAGGAATCCCGGAATCCCGGATTCATTCTGAATCAAGGGATTTTGTAGGAGAATTTGAATTGGTAGGTTACAAAATGTTTCACAAAGATAGGAACGGAAGGGAAGGCGGCGGTGTACTTTTGTATGCTCGGGACTTCCTGCACCCAGTAAACAGTAATATCGTATCTGCTCATGAAATGTTGGGAATTGATCTAAACCTAAATAATAAAGTAGTGCATCTACTTCTAGTATATAGCCCACCTCACTGACCCATTCATAAGGATATAAACTTGTATAACCAATTAAGCAGAATAGTGAATAATAAGGTCCGTGTGATTTTTGGTGATTTTAAATGTGGTAATATAAATTGGGAAAACAAAACATCTGATGCTGAGGGCTCAAGACTTGGAATTTGCAGATGATAACTTGTTAAGTCAATGTGTTGATGGTTCTACAAGGGGTAATCATAAACTAGACCTCATATTCACGAACGAAGGTGACCTAGTCTCTAACCTGACTATTGGTGAAAATTTGAGTAACAGCGATCATAATTTGATCAGGTTTTTGACCTCAGGGTTCCAGTTAATACACGCGAAAAGATTCGTGAAAGACTGGATTCCTCGAGAGCAAATTTTGAAAGCTTCCAAAGTAGTTTAGACACACTTGAAGTTCTAATAAATGAGGATGTCAATGTCACCTGGAGCTCATATAGGGATCAATTTAGAATATTACAGAACACTTTTATACCCACTAAAATAGTTTCCTTGTCAACAAAGTCGCTGAAATGGTTTAACAACGAAATTAACAGTGCTATTACGGGAAGAAATAGAGCCTACAAACTACTTAAGTCGCATTTCAACTAGACTAATTCAGAAAACTATATAAACCTACGCAGGGGGTTAAGTCCTTAATTAGATCAGCCAAACGTGATGAAGAAGCTAGAGTTGCCTCACTCTGTAAAGTTAACCCTAAAGAATTTTTTGCCCATGTTAATAGCAGAAAGCCAATTAAAAATTCTGTAGGCCCCCTAAAAGATAAAAATGGCGTACTGAAATTCGGTGATAAAGATACATCTAATATGTTAAACGAGTTCTTCGTTACAGTTTTCACGAAGGAAGACACAATAGAAGTGCCAAGTCCTCGGATTACATATGATGGTGACCATCCCGTAGAGACCATAAGTGTTACGAGAAATGAGGTACAGCAATTAATTGATAAGATGAACAAATACAAATCACCTGGAGCCGACTTATTTCTTCCAAGAGTATTAAAAGAGGTTAGCCACAATGTTGTTGACGACTTAGTAACCATATTCAAACAATCAATCAAGTTAGGGAAACTTCCAACCGACTAGAAGTTAGCAAGTGTAATACCAATCTTTAAAAAGTGTGATAGGGAAAATCCTTGTAATTACCGCCCGATCAGTTTAACATCAGTTGTCGGCAAACTGTTGGAATCCATCATAACAAAACGTATTGTGTATCACCTTGAATCTAACAATCTAATTTTTTATTCTCAACATGGACTTAGGCGACATAGATCCTGTCTGACAAACCTGTTAGAGTTTTTCCATAATATGCATACACTGTACGATGCAAGTTGGGTAATAGATATAGTGTATCTCGACTTTCAAAAAGCCTTTGGCAAAGTCCCTCACGCGAGATTGATGGCTAAAGTCAAAGGACTAGGAATCACCGGGCTCGTTTCCAACTGCATTGAGGATTGGTTAAAAGATAGAAAGCAGGGAGTGGTAATAATTGGAGTGGCTTCGGAGTGGGCGCTCGTCACCAGTGGGTCCTTTACTTTTTATCATCTATATTAACGATATAGACGTCGGGCTTCTAAGTACAATCTCCAAATTTGCAGATGATACGAATTTAGGAAGTAGTGTAAGTACTGAGGAGGGCGTAAGAACGCTTCAGAATGATCTTGACAGGTTGGGCGAATGGTCTGCTACTTGACAGATGCCATTCAACTTGGGCAAATGTAAGGTAATGCACATAGGTTATAAAAACCCGAAGACCGATTACTCTCTCTTGGGAAGGAACTTGACTGAGATCGATCTAGAGAAAGACTTAGGAGTCTATATCAGCAACGATCTGAAACCGTCGAAGCACTGTGCAGAAGTCGAAAAGAGGGCCTTAAAAAATTAGGTTATATTAAAAGACAGTTCCAGTTTCGGAAAAAGGAGACTGCAATGTCTCTTTATAATTCACTAGTCAGACCTCAACTGGAATACTGTGCGCAGTTTTGGTCTCCATCCCTCAGGAAGGACATAGAAAGGTTATAAAGAGTACAAGTAAGGGCTACAAAATTGATCCTTTCAATGAGAATGCCTAGCTACCAAAGGAGATTGGAGCGCCTTTTCTCTCTCTCTCTCTCTCTCCTTCTCTCTCTCCTCTCTCCTCCTCTCTCTCTCTCTCTCTCTCTCTCTCTCTCTCTCTCTCTCTCTCTCACTGAAAACCTCGTCACTGGCCTCACCGTTGACGAATCGTTGGGTGGGAGTGATCACGGTCTGACTAGGTTCCGTGTGTGCGTCCCTCGGGTGAAGCATAGTAACTCGAGAGGCACTAAGCTCGATCTACAGCAGACGGACTTTGTTAACGTCAGGGATAGCGTAGGTGAGATGGGGTTAGAGGTCGGCAGTGATGTTGAGGGAGTGTGGAGTGCATTCCGGGACGAGTTTATGGTGTTGCAGTCTGCTGCCATACCCTCAAAACAGGTCACCCCTGCTTCAACGCAGCCTAAGTGGTTTAGTCGTGACATCGCTTCGGCTATCGGAAATAGGAAAGTAGCGTATAGGAGGGCGAAGGCCAATCGTTCCCATGAGAACACTGAAGCGTATGTCCGCCTGTGTAGGGAAGTGAAGGCGAAGGTTAGGTTAGCGAAACTTAACGAAGAACTACGGGTGGCAAGCCTCTGCAAGGGGAACCCTAATCAGTTCTTCAGTTATGTTAATAGTAGAAAGCCCATTAGAAGCATGATAGGCCCGTTAAAGGACCGAAGCGGCGTTCTGCGGACCTCCGACGCGGACATCGCCAATGTGCTTAATGAGCGGGAGTGTTCACCAGGGAGGAAACCCGCATCATCCCCGAGCCAGGCGTCAGGCACGAAGGTGCTGGCCTGGATAGTGTTCGATGTACCGCGACAGTCGTTGCCGATAGAATAGAAAAACTGAGCGCGTTTAAGGCTCTTGGGCCAGACCAGTTTCTCCCAGAGTGTTGCGGGGAGTGCGCGACCAGGTGGCTGCCCACCTGGATACAGTCTTCAACAAATCGTTGGAGACGGGCCAGGTGCCTGGTGACTGGAGGGAAGCCAACGTGACCCCTATCTTTAAGAAAGGGGATCACGAAAGTCCAGGGAACTATCGTCCCATTAGGCTCACTACATTTATAGATAAATTATTATTAGAGTAGATAATATCGGATAGGATCGTTGACCATTTGGATTCGTACAAGGTGCTTGGGGACTCCCAACATGGGTTTAGACGGCATAGGTCGTGTCTCACCAACTTGCTCGAGTTTTTCCACGTCATGTTGAGTGAGTATGATAAGAGTAGGGCGATTGTTGTACTTTATCTCGACTTTGAGAAAGCCTTTGATAAGGTACCTCACCGCCGGCTAATGGCGAAAGTGCACGCTGGGTATCGGTGGGGAAGTAGGTAGGTGGATTGAAACCTGGCTGAAGAATAGGCGGCAGAGGGTTGTAATTAAAGTGGCAAGTTCGGGTTGGGCCTCGGTCACTAGTGGGGTTCCTTAGGGTTCCATTTTGGGGCCGCTGTTGTTTATCATTTACATAAATGATACAGACGGTGGCATCGTCAGTCGGATCGCCAAATTCGCTGATGACACCAAGCTTGGGGCCAATGTTGGGACGCCGGAGGCGATCGAGCAACTGCTTGCGGACCTAGGTAGGATAGGAGAGTGGTCCGAAAAATGGCAAATGCCGTTTAAATTCGGTAAATGCAAGGTGATGAACATTGCCTACGCCAATCCCAAGTCGGACTACTCGTTGTTGGGGAGTAATATCGAGGCGACTGATTTGGAAAAGGACTTGGGTGTGCTAATTAGCAGCGACCTTAAGTTTACCAAACAGTGCGTAGAGGTGGAAAAGAAAGGCCAGAAGCTGTTGCGTTATATCAGGAGGCAATTTCAGTTTCGGAACAAGGAGATTGTGCTCTCACTGTGCAATTCCCTGGTTCGGCCGCAACTGGAGTATGCTGTTCAATTCTGGTCGCCCACCCTCAGGAAAGATATTGAGAGGCTGGAACGAATGCAGGCGAGGGCCACAAAGTTAATCCCTTCCGTTAGGCTTATGGGTTACAATCGACGCTTACGCGCCATGAACTTGTTTTCGCTGGAAACTCGGAGGCTGCGCGGTCAACTCATTGAGGCTTTCAAGCTCTTACGCGTGTTCAACTGTGTCGATTTTAGAAGCATGTTTAGTTTAAATGATAACCCAACTCGCAACAATGGTTGGAAGTTGGATTTGAAACGGTTTAGGACTAGTGTGTGTGGGAATTACTTTACGTATAAGATCTGTGACACGTGGAACAGTTTACCTTCAGAAGTTGTGAACAGTTCCTCTGTGGATCAGTTCAAGAAAGGGTTAGATCAAATCTTGCACACTATTTGAGTGTATAGAAAATTTTCACTGGCACCCGTTGCCATTGGTACCTCCTCGGTATGGGCCGCAAGGCCTTTTGAGGTACTTCTTTTCCTTGTAACTCTTTCACTCTCTCTCTCTTTCACTCTCCCTCTCTCTCTTTCACTCTCCCTCTCTCTCTTTCACTCTCCCTCTCTCTCTTTCACTCTCTCTCTCTTTCACTCTCTCTCTCTGGCAGGGATGGAGGAGGGTGGGGAGAGAGCCTTCTACTTTTTTATCCAGTTTTCTACTACTGCTAGGATAGTTGAAAGAAAAATAAACTTGTTTAATAACAGAAACCTCCCAGAGCGAACCGGAAGGTCTTTGAGGCTTCCTCTTGTCTTCCTTGTAACTCTCTCTCTCTCTCTCTCTGTTTCACTCTCTCTCTCTCTCTCTCTTTCACTCTCTCTCTCTTTCACTCTCTCTCTCTCTTTCACACACTCTCTCTCTCTTTCACTCTCTCTTTCTCTCTTTCCGGTTGACTGCCAGTTCCGTTCCGAAAGGGAGCTGCTTGGCGTCGATCTGAATTTGGGAGGGTCGAGCTATAGGTTAAACATAGTGTACAGACCTCCGCATCTCCTCCTTGAGGAGGATACAGCCCTGTACACCGAACTCAGTAGCCTGCTAGGGGATAGGGTATGTGTAGTTTTAGGAGACTTCAACTGTCGCGGCATAAAGTGGGAATACAGGACTGCTGATGCTAAACGGAGGAGGCTAGTTGAATTTGCTGATGAGAACTTCCTCACTCAGTGGGTCAATGAGCCTACACGAGGCGAAAGCGTTCTAGACTTAGTATTCACGACCGAAGACAACTTCGTCACTGGCCTCACCGTTGCAGAATCGTTGGGCGAGAGTGATCACGGTCTGATTAGTTTCCGTGTGTGCGTCCCTCGGGTGAAGCGTAGTAACTCGAGAGGCAGTAAGCTCGATCTACGGCGGGCGGACTTTGTTAGCCTCCGGGATAGCGTAGGTGAGATGGGGTTAGAGGTCGGCGGCGATGTTGAGGGAGTGTGGAGTATATTGCGGGACGAGTTTATGGTGCTGCAGTCTGCTGCCATACCCTCAAAACCGGTCATCCCTGCTTCAACGCAGCCTAAGTGGTTCAATCGTGACATCGCTTCGGCTATCCGAAATAGGAAAGTAGCGTATTGGAGGGCGAAGGCCAATCGTTCCCATGAGAACACTGAAGTGTATGTCCGCCTGTGTAGGGAAATGAAGGCCAATGTGCTTAATGAGTACTTTGCGGGAGTGTTCACCAGGGAGGACACCCGCATCATCCCCGAGCCAGGCGTCAGGCACGAAGGTGCTGGCCTGGATAGTGTTCGATATACCGCGACAGTCGTTGCCGATAGAATAGACAAACTGAGCGCGTTTAAGGCTCTTGGGCCAGACCAGTTTCTCCCCAGAGTGTTGCGGGAGGTGCGCGACCAGGTGGCTCCGCACCTGGATACAGTCTTCAACAAATCGTTGGAGACGGGCCAGGTGCCTGGTGACTGGAGGGAAGCCAACGTGACTCCTATCTTTAAGAAAGGAGCTCACGAAAGTCCAGGGAACTATCGTCCCATTAGTCTCACTTCAGTTGCAGGTAAATTATTAGAGGGGATAATATCGGATAGGATCGATGACATTTGGATTCGTACAAGGTGCTTGGGTACTCCCAACATGGGTTTAGACGGCATAGGTCGTGTCTCACCAACTTGCTCGAGTTTTTCCACGTCATGTTGAGTGAGTATGATAAGAGTAGGGCGATTGATATACTTTATCTGGACTTTCAGAAAGCCTTTGATAAGGTACCTCACTGCCGGCTAATGGTGAAAGTGCGCGCGCTGGGTATCGGTGGGGATGTAGGTAGGTGGATTGAAAACTGGCTGAAGAATAGGCGGCAGAGGGTTGTAATTAAAGGGGCTAGTTCGGGTTGGGCCTCGGTCACTAGCGGGGTTCCTCAGGGTTCCGTTTTGGGGCCACTGTTTTTTATCATTTACATAAATGATATAGACAGCAGCATCGTCAGTCGGATCGCCAAAGTCGCTGATGACACCAAGCTTGGGGCCAATGTTGGGACGCCGGAGGCGATCGAACAACTGCGTGCGGACCTAGGTAGGATAGGAGAGTGGTCCGAAAAATGGCAAATGCCGTTTAATTTGGGTAAATACAAGGTGATGCACATTGGCTACGTCAATCCCAAGTCGGACTTCTCGATGTTGGGGAGTAATATCTAGGCGACTAATTTGGAAAAGGACTTGGGTGTGCTAATTAGCAGCGACCTTAAGTTTACCAAACAGTGCGTAGAGGTGGAAAAGAAAGGCCAGAAGCTGTTGCGTTATATCAGGAGGCAATTTCAGTTTCGGAACAAGGAGATTTTGCTCTTTCTGTACAATTACCTGGTTCGGCTGCACCTGGAGTATGCTGTGCAGTTCTGGTCGCCCACCCTCAGGAAAGATATTGAGAGGCTGGAGCGAGTGCAGGCGAGGGCCACAAAGTTAATCCCTTCCGTTAGGCATATGGGCTACAATCGACGCTTACGCTCCATGAACTTGTTTTCGTTGGAAACTCGGAGGCTGCGCCGTCAACTCATCGAGGTTTTCAAGATGTTACGCGGGTTCAACGATGTCGATTTTAGAAGTATGTTTAGTTTAAATGATAACCCAACTCGTAACAATGGTTGGAAGTTGGATTTGAAAAAGTTAAGGACTAGTGTGTGTGGGAATTACTTTACGTATAAGATCTGTGACACATGGAACAGGTTACCTTCGGAAGTTGTGAACAGTTCCTCTGTGGATCAGTTCAAGAAAAGGTTAGACCAAATCTTGCACTCTATTTGAGTGTGTACAAAATTTTCCCTGGCACCCTTTGCCATTGGTACCTCCTCGGTATGGGCCGCAAGGCCTTTTGAGGTACTTCTTTTCCTTGTAACTCCTTGTAACTCCTTCTCTCTCTCTCTATCGAGGACATTGGGGAGTAATATCAAGACGACCGATTTGGAAAAGGACTTGTGTGTGCTAATTAGCGGCGATCTTAAATTTACAAAACATTGCGTAGAGGTGGAAAAAAAAGCCCAGAAGTTGTTGGGTTATATCAGTAAGCAATTTCGGAACGATGAGACTGCTCTCTTTGTACAATTTTCTGGTTCGGCCGCACCTGGAGTATGCTATGCAGTTCTGGTCGCCCACCCTCAAGAAGGATATTGAGAGGCTGGAGCGAGTGCAGACGATGGCCAAAAAGGTAATCCCTTCCGTTAGGCATATGGGCTACAATCGACGCTTACGCGCCCTGAATTTATTTTCGATGGAAACTCGGAGGCTGCGCAGTCAAGTAATCGAAGTTTTCAAGTTCTTATGCTGGTTCAAGAATGTCGATTTTAGAAGCATGTTTAGTTTAAATGATAACCCAACTCGCAACAATGGTTGGAAGTTGGATTTGAAACGGTTTAGGACTAGTGTGTGTGGGAATTACTTTACCTATAAGATCTGTGACACGTGGAACTGGCTACCTTCAGAAGTTGTGAATAGTTCTGTGGATTTGTTCAAGAAAAAGTTAGACTGAATCTTCCACACTATTTGAGGGTGACAGAATTTTTCCCTGGCACCCGTTGCCATTGGTACTTCCTCGGTATGGGCCGCATGGCCTTTTGAGTTACTACTTTTCCTTGTAACTCCTTGTAGCTCTCTCTCTCTCTCTCTCTCTCTGAACCATACTATCAACTGCTTCTATGATCAAAAAAACAAAAAATAGATTAAGTTAGGTAATGTTAGATAGTAGCATCAATGAGGCACTCGCAAAGGCACTGATAAAAATCTAGCACTTTCTTCCGCATTCTTAAATTTTCACTTGCTTTACATGAACAAAATCGAATTTTATTTCATCTGAACCCTACTTTCCCTTTTTGATGTAGCATGCCATAAAAGTAAGTATGTACTAGTAGTATGTCCCCAAAAGGAGAGTGCAATGTAATTGCAAATGATGATCAATGTTGGAAAGGGGGGAGGGGGAATGTTGAAAGGGGTGGGGAACAAAGGGGGGAGGGGAACGTTGCAAGCGGTTAGGCAACAAAGGAAGAGGGGTTATCCCCAAGCTGCAATGAAGGTGAACTCCTCCAGCAAGCTGGAGATTCCTCGTAACCTCTTTGGAGGGGAAGGTGGGACTGCCTCACCCCCCTCCAAAAGGGGCATACCTAACCTAAGAGAGGGAGAGAAAGGAGGAGGAGAGAGGAGTGTTCGCCTGGCTCCTGCCAGACGAATATTGAGAGTTCGTCCGAGCGCCCACTCTCTTATAAGTCCTAATCAGCCAGTTCGCTTAATCCGCCAGTTGGCTTAGAAGGCTTTTTAGAATTCGTAAATGGCTTGTTCAGGTGTACATTATTAGGGTTGAATTGCCAGATTGCGCAATTTATTTAATTAAAGCATATATTTTTGACAGTTGGCTTTCCACCAATTGGCATTATCCGCCAGTTGGCTTAGCCCGCCAGTTGGCTTAATCCGCCAGTTGGCTTAATCCGCCAGTTGACGTAGAAGACCAAGAAGGCAGGTGTATATCTATTAATTAACTTTTAAGCTGCCAGATTGCGCTATTCAGATATTCTTGACAGTTGGCTTAAAAATCCGTCAGTCGGTTTAGAAGGCCTAACCAGTCATTTGGTATACATATAATTAAATAATAATATCGTTTATATATACAACCAAAAGAATTAAATAAAACACCATTACATCATTCTGTTTATTTAGAAGAATTATTGGAATAAATTTCACGAAATATATAGAAAATAAATATACAATCCTATACAAACGATGGAATATATGTGATAAAAAAAAAAAATAATAATAATAGCATAAGAAATACGAACGAAGGAATATATATATAATCAAAAAATAAAAAATAATATAATACAAAACGATGGAGTATAACCGTCAATATAACAATAAAGGTGAAATATATATATATATATATATATATACAGGGTGTCCCATAAGTCCGGCATCATAGGAAAAAAAAAAGGCAAAACAAAAGCTTTTATTTACAGAACGTGCTCAATATGTCCACCATTGTTTTCAATACACAAATTAAGACGTGATACCCAGTCAGCAAGCACACGGTGAATGATGTCCTGAGTAATGGTGTTACATGCCCCAATAATGCGCTGCCGCAAATGTTCAACACTCCTAATTTTCTCTGCGTATACCAGCGCTTTCAAGTGGCCCCAGAGATGAAAATCTAGTGGCGTAACATCCGGGCTTCTAGCTGGCCATTCCACAGGCCCTCGACGTCCTATCCAATGACCAGGGAATTGTTGGTAGAGGTATTTCCTTACTTGGGTGCTGTAATGTGCAGGAGCGCCGTCTTGCTGGAACCATGTTGGGAAATTTCCTTCTTCGTTCAAGACACTGGGAAATGCTTCTTCCTTAAGCATACGTAGGTAGGTGCCTCCAGTGACATGTTCATCGTAAAAGAGGGGGCCTATGATGCGATCCTTCCAAATGCCACACCATACCATCACTCGTGATGCACCTTGTTCCTTTGAAGAGGTATACCAGTGAGGGTTGTTTTGAGACCAGTAGCGGGTGTTCTGTCGATTTACCTCACCATTTCCATAAAAAACAGCTTCGTCACTGAACAGAATGCTGGACGGGAAATTGGTATCCCGAACATTATGGTTTGTAGAAATAGAAGAATATGAATTTCTCCTCTGATGCCGGACTTATGGGACACCCTGTATATGAATGTAGTGGTAAAAATACTTTAGCTTGTCCATAATGACAAGTTTTAGATTCTCAGCCGCAGGGTACGCCTAATCGGTATGATGCAACATGGCATAATAACGCCTGTCACACCACTCATCAACAAGACTCATTATCCATACCCATTACTTCTCTTCTGCACGCGTTTTTTCTTTGACCACACGGTATATGCACGCTTTTATGCAGTTTAGCCCTACAACGTAGTCCATTACATCGTTTGTGCCGCGAAATCCGACAATACATTCGCCAGAATATCCATAGAGTATTTGAACATCTTGTTCCTTCGCGCGATTCAATGTATCTTTAAAAGTCTCAAAGGAAGGGGGGTTGTAAGTCGTCTTTCATTATTCACCACATCTTCAGACTTTACCGAATACCACTTCATAAACGTCGAACACAATATCAAAAGCAGCCATCACTGTTTTACGTCTACGTGAGAAAATACACGTTTGAACTCCAGGGTTTGCAGAGATCAACTAAGCACGCCTGGGTAGAGATATGCCCAGGTAGTAGTAGGAGCCACATGATCGCGCTCACAGTTGGCGGAGCTTAGGATTGTACACACGCACGCACACAAAGGAGAAAATGAAACCCTAATTGAAAGAAATATACGTAATAAATAAATATATCGTTAACAATACACACACACACACACACACACACACACACACACATATATATATATATATATATATATATATATATATATATAAACAGTCAAGGATTAAGGTATCCGAAGGGTACGCTATCATAGGTACCAGGCACCTGGTAACGTTTCTTATGTCTTACGGCATACCTTTGTGCCTCTAAGTTCCTTCACAGACCCCAGTTTCTGCGCCAGAAAATTGTGGGTCCCCACAGTCAGTTGGGGTGGCTAGTCACCCTTCCAAGCACACTATATCCTTCAACGAGTCAAAGTTAACGACTCGTCGGTTCGCATGGTTAAGCGTGATACCCTTAGCCTTCATGACATATTTCATATCATCCCCCACCCTCATCCGTACCCCATAAGTTTTTGGTCCTGTTGATACAAATGAGTCAGCGTATGCACCATCATCATCATATTTATCCTTGATCTCATAAGTTAACTCTCGGAGGAATTCCCCAATAGGAGGCATGTATTCACCCTCCCTCTCTGTGAATATTACGCTATCTGTGTCAGCGTACAGCACCCTCCGCCCAAGAGAGTGCAGTAGTCCCCAAATCTTGATGCGGGCGTAGGGCGTTGTGAAGCTGGCTACAGGTACGTTTGTAACCCTTGAAGTAGCTGTGGCCAGATTGGTGATGTTGTACTTTATTATGTAAGTATTACCTACATTCACGATCTCCATAACCTCTTTATTGGGAGCGTTGGCACAATCCCAGACTTCACTATAACTTTATGCCAAATGAACGTTCCCTTTGCCACTGTTCCGTGCAAATTTTCCCCAAAGGTTGTTTAGACACAACTTTGCACTAAGCGCTTGCCAGGATTCTTAACAATTTGGGAGCGGCCACAGTAACGCTGAATATAAGCCGTTTTTTCATCTTCGGTATCAACTCCTCGCGGATACCCTAAAGCTTCTACCGTATCTTTTAAAAAAGCATTTATATATGGCGTGAAAAGGTTGGGTAGCTTCTGAAACCTCCACACCTTGTGTATCTTCAATATTCTGTACCCATGGCGAACGGCTAGGTCCAGCTCAGGGCTTGTATATACAACTCTGATCTTACGCTGATTGGTTGTATGATTACAATTACCGTTGTTCTCCTCTGCGCACTTCACGCACAGGGGAAACATGACCTTGTATTCTATAACGACGGGTAAGATCGGTATCCATAAATCGCTAGGGGGGAGCACGTCTACGAAAGAGAGTCCAAAGTAGCGCTCACTCAAGTTAGCTGAGAACTCCTCGATGGTTGGCATGGCGGGACCCACCAGTTTTTCAGGCGCACCTACGAGGTACGGATTATTCTTCATCAGGTAGGGCTATAAAGGACAGGAGTTGTAGTAATGGAGTTTCACGCCCTCCATAGGTGGAACGTATAGCTTCAATGGATTTGTACGCCCTCCGAACAAGCTATCGCCGCATTTGAGAGGATCCAACACCATTGAACGCTTGATGGCCCTTATTTCTTCACGTTATTGGGCATCTGTTTCCAACCGTGCATCATACTCAGGCTCCCACATGATTTTGTGAGTGAACTGTGAGCCTACAAGTTGATCGCAGTTACGGGTCCGTGGGAGGTGGTTGGCGGAAGATCTTCCATGGAGGTCCCCTCTCACGGCACACTCAGGGCGTGGGGATCCATGCCACCAGCAGCCGTTAAAGGAGTACACAGTCTTCTCACCAGTGGTTGGATCCTCACTTAGACCATCAACCCAAAAACCACGACCATTGACCTTAATGAGTGCTTCCCCATGTTGCGGACGTGCTTTATGTATACCCCGTTCTGTTGCTGTAGGTGTATGAACCAGTAAATAGCCTTGTGTCCATAACTGCGGGGATTGTTTCTGTGAATAACGGCTAAGGTGTCTTTAGGCATGAAGTTATTCTTGAACACTGTAAAATATAATAAGGCAATCGTGGTTGCGACCTGCAGCGGATCACATTTGAAACGGTCTATGTACATCCTTCTAAAGGCCTGGAATAACGTTCACATTCATCAGCTATACTGTATGGGCTAGCTTCATTAAAACTGTTGTAGCAGCGGTCAAAATCTTCACGCCCACTATCACTCATGTTGGTGTAGTTAAAGTACTGTTTGGGTGGAGGTAGTCCTACGTAATTTAAAGTTTCGTTAGTGAGGAATGTGTAAGGGAAGTATCTTTTGAAGCTTCAGCGGCTACGCCCATGACCTTGGGTACCTTTGCTAATTTACAAGGTGTGAACAGCAGGGTGTCTTTAAACTCTACATTACCTCTTATCTGCATCCGTATTAGTTTGTTGCCTCTTTTCAAGGGATCACCTGTAAATATCTCTGATGACTCGTGTTGATGCAATTCCTTATAAAGGAACTGTGTCAAATTTTGCTCCGTTATGGGGAAGAATATACAGATTCATTTTTTTGAAATTGTCCGCCAACTTCACAATATAGGATACAAAGAGCTTCACAGGACTGTCTTGTGCAATCGTTTTAAAAACGTTTGTCCGTTTACCACATTTGTGACACTCATCACACTCGATCTCCATGCACTCATCGCAGATAGTCTGGCTTAAAGTAAATGTGGAATAACCTCTTTGCTTTCAGCGTTCGTGTACGTTTCTATATCGTAGTACACGGTTATACAAGGCTATTTTTAGGCTTAGCATCTTTCATATAACATACATGCTTCACTTCATCCGCCTTATATTTTTCATGACATGTAGAACCGTGAATTTCATTGCATTTATGCACAAATTTACCCCAATTATCCATCATATGAAACATTCTGTATTCACAGATTCTCATTTTCCTTCAAGTGCCAACTGATTTATGGAGCTCAAAGCATTTATTATTGAAAAATGTACGTCTACACACATTACAGTCCCTCTTATCGGTTTCAACTACACGACTTTCACATTTGGGGCTTTTATACTGCTCACATACCATGTAGCACTCCTTACAATGTTTCACTGTATCATCCGCAAACTCGAGACATCCCTTACAAAAATTATGATGCCTTCCATATTTTCGACTTTTATCATAACTAGCGTAGAGAGTCCTTATATTACGGATGTGGAGATACGATGTTCCTGACAATCCTAAAATAAGTAGATGTCTTGTACGATCTCTCACACAGCTTTTAAAAACATACAAAGTCCCACGACGATCATCCATTCCAAATACAACTATACGAACATTCATTTCCTGTTCTACCCTTCTCATCACTTCAGGACCCATATTACACTCAAACTCAAGCTTGCAATCTGAAGCCAGTTTACGGGCACGCTGCACAACCTTAGGCAACCAAATTTTTTGCGTCCATGTATTTAGCACAGTGAACATATGAGCTAAGAATATTGCTATAAAGCCGCAGCCACGATCGACGTTTAAATGCTTTCTGTAAATAACCGAAGAATTGAAATTAAGAGTATAAGGTGTGGCACTATGACCCGCAACCCGGAATACTTTGTCAATATCGTGAAGTTGTCCATGTTGAAGGCTGTACTACTTTGAGAGGCCTGCATTATACGACCCAAGATATATTCTATGTCTACAGTTGCCAAGCGTCTGAATGGTATTACTACCCAAAAACCATCTACATCCCCGTCATCTGAACCGAACCTGAAGGACAACCTCGTCCGGATTTCACGTTCGTTGCGATTGTGTAGGGCGAACTCCACAGTACGTTCAACTACGAGTCGCAGTCCAACACCGTTGCTATGCATGGATCCAGGGTCAACCCTGACCACGTACCGATTTCTAGTCAGAGCAGGGGTGGGGGTAGCGATGCACACCAACTCGAATGTTGTACCTTCCTCCACAGCACGAGAAGCTGCTGCTGCTGGTGTGGAGGAAGTACCCGGAGTTGAAAAGGAATAAGGGGGTATATTTGAGGAAGGCACTATTGTGGGGGGTATGTCGTAAGACGTAGAGGGTTGGGGCTCTAGTACTGGGGTCTAACAACCGTCGCAACCCTGGCGCGCTTTATACCTGACGTGGAGGGTTCTTCATCATGCTTCCACTTTGAATTGCCGCATTCTACAGATGTCGCTGGTGACGGTTCGTCAGCGGGGATAGAGTCTGTAGCTACGCGGTCATCAGGGCCATCTGAAATATCGATGACAGGGGGTTGTACATCGCTGTAATTCACGGTTCTGTTGAACATAAGCGTATTCTTCATCAATCAGAATCTATTTTTCAAAAATAGATACATGCGCGATACGTCGTTAAATACACAATATCTAGTCTTACTCGCGCAACTTAGAGATGTGTCACAAATTGGGGTATTAGCCAATCAAATGTTCCCGAATCAGAGTAAGGAGTTTTTGGAGGTTTATAAAGAAGCTACTAGTCAGCGTTACGGATATTTGCTTTGTGACTTTCACCCGCGAAACACGTTTAGGGTGCTTCTAAGAACGAATATATTCCCAAACGAGCAAAAACGGTATATATTCCAGAATGACAAATAGGTTGAAGAAATATCGTGAATTAATAAAACTCTATCAACGATTCCTCCGGGCACTGCAACAGATGTTTGTTAAAAATATCGACTCCGACTTTTTAAAATGCATCTGTGAAATCTGTCTTAATGCTATAAAATGTAATGTCCAATGAAGTCCCCTCAGAAGGCTCGCTTACGTCGTTAGAACATAATACGTGCGCTTGCTCGTAAAAGTCAAACTGTGGGGAAGAAAAAGCGAATTATTGTACAAAGAGGGGGATCATTCCTCCCCATCTTATTTTCAGTTTTGGCACCTTTACTGACTAGATTAATATAATGAAGAAAGTGGTAATAATTCCGCACGAAGTGTATGCTTCATTGCAAAGTTCAAAGATTTCAGACACGGTTCTAGAAACCCGTAAAAGTAGGCTTAAAAGAATGGAAAGCGAGTTGTAAGCCCTATTAAACAGTGAAAAGTCACCTGATGAGAAAAGAATCTTGTACCAAGAGGCTCTGCAGAAATTTCTTCATCAGTACGAAGATTATAAGAATCCGACAGACTCCCAGTTGTTATTAGGCACAGCGCGAGCAACGATGACCATGGCCCATGGCAGGATAGAACCTGGGCCCGACGTTAGAGATGACCAACCAAAGAATAACGGAGCGCAACACATCGAGCATGTATAAAAAAGCAATCTCCCACATAAATTGAGGAATAAAAGCTTGTCTTTATAATGTATTGAGTGAGGACCCCATCATACAGTAGACCGGTACAGGCGAGGTCATTCTTGAAGGAACAAGGGTACAGGGATCGAATACCGTCGACATTGTCCATGATCTGGTAAGAAAGTGGGACAGGCCCTCACCAACAGGATGGAAGCATATTAAAGCAAGACTACAATAAATAAATGTCCCCAAGACATTGATAGGAAATCTGAATAGGTTAAAAGACTTGGATCAAGTCTCGCATGTGTCACAACTGAGTACGCCACCACCCTCAACAGTAGCATCTCTGAAGAGGAGAAAGAAGCGAACAAGAGGCCAACCTTATCCACGTCTTTCTAAAATACGCAAATGGCTAACATATTAATAAAACGCTATTATGACATTTATAACCCCGCTTCCTATAGCGGTATTAATAGACTGTACAGAGGTGTTTATAATGATGGAGTAGGGAAAAAAGATGTTGAGAGGTTATTGCGGGAGAAGGATGCATATACACTTCATATCCGGTGAGAAAAAGGTTTAAAACGACCAGGACAACCTCGGCTTCGATTGACTCTATTTGGCAAACGGATTTAACAGATATGCAAAGCTATTCAATGTATAATCATGCTACCGCTACAGCCTATTCATAATAGATGTATTCTCTAGATATCTGTGGCTAATTCCTCTGAAAAATAAATCGCCTGAAACAGTTGCTAAAGCGACCAAAACGTTGATGTTGAAATAAGACAGGGTTCCAGGCTATTTTTGTACGGATATGGGGAAAGAATTTATAGTCCGCGTTCTTCAGAACATGCTGACAGAGTTTAATATCAGTTACTACACTAGCAGTTTTATACATAAGGCCTTTTTAACTGAAAGAGTTCAACGTACCATAAAGGAGCGCATGCATCGCTATTTTACACATAAAAACACATACACATATATAAACATTCTGGGGTGATTGGCATCGTCATACAACCGTTCACACCATCGTACGATTGGTACAACACCTAACGAAGTTTTAGAAAGAGGTACGCGCACAGAGGTGAGAAGAGATGGAGCATCGCCACCACACTCTACACGTTGCAAAATCAATGATTATGTAAGGCTATCACGTTCGGGAAATAAATTCGCGAAGGGATTTGAGCAAGGATGGACACGTGAGATTTTTAAGGTTTGTGCTATGAGACCTAAAGGCGAGATAATGATGTACTACGTTGAAGATTTGAATGGGGAAGAAATCGCAGGAGGCTTTTACCACGAGGAGTTGCAGAAAGTGACATTTAATTTAGGAAAAAATGTGTTTAAAATTGAAAAAATTTTATGCAGCAAAGGTTCAGGAAAGAGAAAAATGTACCTGGTGAAATGGCTAGGGTACCCAGAAAGCTTCAACACCTATATAGAGCTGCTGCAATAATGAAGCTTAAATAGTATGCAACATGGTGCCTAACCATTTCTCTGTTACACTCCCGTCCTCTTTTTCTCTGTCTGTACATCTTAACAACACCCTGGCCACCCTTACACTAAACAACACCAACATTCCACACACTCACAGGACCAAAATACTTGGGGTCACATACAACACATCATTATCTTTTGCAAACCACATTCAGGACATCAAAAATAAATGTACGTCAAAACTTAACACGATTAGGGTACTAACAGGCATAAACTTTGGACACCAGCAAGAAACGACATCACTCATATATAAACAATATTTTCGTTCAGTTATGGACTATGCTAGCCCATGCTGGGCACCCATTATCTCAAACACACATAAACACCTTGCAGACAATACAAAACAACGCCTTCGTATCATTACAGGATGCACTCAAACAAAACCAATAGAACACCTGCACACAGACACAAAAATACTGAAAGTTAGGGAACATTTAGACATGAGGGAAACACAATTCATGGCAGCAGCGACAACTAACCCACAACACCCTTGCCACTACATGTACAATCATGCACCGACACCTCGCACCATTAAGGTAACACCAGAGAGATATTATAACCAAATACTCCATTCCATACCACGCCCCACAGACATCACACAGTACAGAAAACACATAGACACACCTAAATCACAAAGCACTGACACGACTCTGGTCCGAATGCGGTCCTAGGTGCGAAGCCGCCACCCATTAAGAGGTCAGATATCAGCCTGAGCAGATCGGATCGAGTTAACTTAGCACGATTCCGATGTGGACATCACCCCAACTTACAGACATATAAACACAGACTAGACAACTCCACAGACGACACCCGCCACCTGTGCCAGGACACACCACAAAAACTTGAACACATTATGACAGACTGTACTACTCTAGCACAATATAGAACACAACACAACATCACTAGTGCGCTGAGCCTCTGGTCCACTCCGGAGAGGGCGATCGGTTACCTGCGTGCCGCCGGCTTGCTCGATCAGGGTGGGCTGATCGGCTAAACGACAACAACAACAACAGCAACACCCTGGACAACTTTGTAACAGAACTCCATGTGCCCATTCAGTTTGAACGTGATTCGTACGAAGTTGGTGTTTGTGAATTCCAGCTAGCCACCAAGTTTTTAACTCTTGAAAATGAGCAGATCATATTCCTGATTGTTAGAAGAGTCGATGAGTGTGAAAAATTAGGCATAACCTTAGACAACACTATGTGATCAGTCCTGTTCGGTGAGGTACAGTACTATAGTACAAACGTAACACTAGGAATGGGTCATTATGACACAGCCACGGACAATGTGACGGGGTTAAACAAGAGTCTTGAAAAGTCGTACCTGACAAACGATTTACTTTCTGAAGTAAACATAGACACGCCTGCACGCACGTTGAAGTTAAAATCAACGCTTAGTAGAAATATTAAAGACAAAGAGCTGTTTACAATTGTTGTCGAGGGTCGATATGGTGCAGCCCTCCAAAGAGATACCTTTCACGAGGCACAACATGACTTGTCCAGCTTAATGCATCAGTTGAAATTGGAGAAATTGGGTGAAAGCTACCCATCCCCAGACATGTGTTATATTTACAGCAATATCGTGGAGCATCAATTTGTCGGGGATACCCACGCGTGCCTAGTGCGCCTTGTACACATTCCCAACCATAGAAGGAAGAGTTTGAGCATTATATATGACAAGCCCCATTATGTGAATGTTGCGACTTATCTGTTAACCAATATCTCAATATATATAAGAACGATTGAGGGAAAAAATTTCCCATACGGTGATGGGAGCCTAACAGTGAAGCTACACTTTCGTCGCGTTCAGTTATAATGACCCGAAGGCCTTTCACAGTCTAGCGAGGGGTGAGATAGCGTGGGAGTGGGCTTGGCTCTATTTTTTCGACCATACTACGCACGGCTGTCCTATTGTTGAAGAGGAGTGCTAAATATCTAGGAAGGAAGCCATTACAATCAGGTTTTAACGCGGTAGAAGATATAATGGGTGGCACTAAATCAAAAGAAGCTCTAAAAAAAACATTTAAAACGTACACGGGGCAAAATCATCAAAGATGCAGAGAAAAATGCGTGGTGGTGGAAAGAAGAAGAGGGCTGTCCGGAAGAAGGGGTTACCAACACGTGGCGCTAAACGTAAAAGTACATAAAAAAGAAGTGTTCTAATCGTATGAAGCCTATGGCTGATCATTTTTTTAACTGATATAAGCTGAGGACACTGCTTTCACGAATCATAGGCTGATTACTACTTGTCGAGAGAGGTGGCACTATTTCTGACTCGTCATGGCGCGCTTCATCCATCCGTGTAGCTCACAATGTTGTAAATCGGAACTGTACCTCTTTGATATGCCCCCTACGCAGGTTTCTATCGAGCATAGTGAATTTATTACAATTAACCCATTAAACACAATTAGTTCACCGAGTGCCCCTATAGAATTCGTGATACCCAGCTCAGGCCCATACTTTTTTGATCCAAGCTGCATGTACATGTCCGTTAAATAACGCATTCAGATGGAACGGTCTGCGATGATAGTTACTCTGCATACCCTGAAACCAACTTTCTACACTCCTTATTCAGTCAGTGTGAGGTGTATTTAAATCAGGTTAACATCTCAGCAGGAACGGGTTATTATCATCTTTGAGCCTATCTGGAAAATGTCCTCAACTTTTCAAAAGAAGCGAAGGATACCTTTTTAACTGCCGAGGGCTATTATCAGACTAAAGACGAAAATAGTATAAAGGATAAATTTAAAAATTCTAAAAATAAGAGAAAAGAATGTTTTGGAAATCTTCATACAGACTTCACGTTCCAGGAGAAACTGCTTATGAACGGCATCGACATGAAGGTAAAACTCAACCGCACGAATCCTGAGATCTGCATAAATCTGGGACCTGATCAAGAAGAGGGCGCAAAACCCGTTGTGATTCGCATCATGGAAACATATCTGCGCGTACGGCGAGTGAAATTAAGTTCCCCTTAGTACCTTACCTTATGAACCTTATGTTGTTCCGTGCGTTGGTCTCTCTTCACACGGAGGTCAAGCTGGTGGCCCCGCCTCTAGGTCTGGTCTGGTGGAGGAGCGAGTTGCTTTCTTGCGCTCTCCACCGTACATAGCCAGGCACGCCAGGCTCATCTGGTACTGTCCTGAGCCAGGCATCCAGTCTTTTCTTGAAGACTTCAACTTTGACCCCCGTTACGTTTCTGAGGTCCTTAGGAAGCTGGTTGAAAAGTCTTGGCCCCCTGACAACCAAGCTATTTTCCTTCAGGGTTGAGGAGGTCCCTTGTCGTGCCTTTAATTTGGGAACACTACACATTCTGCCTTTCCTATTTTCCAGTGTTGTTTAAATGGTAATTGGGTTTAGTTTTAGGTTTGGTACCAGTTTTTCGATCATTTTCCATATGTAGATTATGATGTACCTCTCCCTTCTTCTTTCCAGTGAGTACAGATTTAGTTTACGTAGTCTTTCCCAGTAGTTGAGTTCTTTGCAGCCATCAATCTTGGCTGTGAAATGCCTTTGCGTTTCTTCTAGTTTATTAGTTTCTTCCTTTTTATATGGGGACGTCAAAACTGAGCAGTATTCAAGTTTTGGTATAATCAGTGTTTTTAGCAGGGGAATCATTACTGTCCTGTCCCTTCTCTTGAACGTTCTTAGAACCTGTCCGGCGACTCTTTTTGCTTTATTTATCGCTATCTGATTTTGTGTTTCGAATTTCGCATCATCTGTCATTATTATTCCGAGATCAATCCCTTTCATGCTTCTCTGAATTTCCTGTCTATCTGGAGCATAATATGCAGTCTGTTTAAGTTCTTCTTTTCTACCATATCTCAAGAGCTGAAATTTCACGGCGTTGAATGACATGTTGTTGTCTTCTGACCATTTGTATATTTTGTTCGTGTCCCTCTGCAAGGCCTCCACGTCATGTACATCGCTGATTTTTCTGCTGATCTTTGTATCGTCTGCAAAGGGTGTTACTATACTATTGCTGTTTACTCCGCTGTCTATGTCTGTTAACATGATAATGAACAGGAGTGGGGCCAGTACTGTCCCTTGTGGTACTGAGCTGCGTACTTCCGATTCTGATGATGATATACCTTGAATTTTGACGACCTGCAGACGATCACTAAGGAAGTTGTAGATCCATTTTCCCACTTTGCCTGTTATTCCCATGTCTTTAATTTTATGTGCTTTTATATCTTGGTCACATTTATCGAAAGCTTTAGCAAAGTCTGTGTATATAACATCGTAGTTGTCATTGCCTTCCAATGCATCTAGGATATTGTTGTAGTGCTCTATTAGTTGTGATAGGCATGATCTACCTGACCGGAATCCATGCTGATTTTCGTTGAATCTTTCCCGTGTCTCCAGGAAATCATAAATTTTCTCTCTAACTATTCTTTCAAATACTTTGGTGAGGTGGGACGTCAATGACACTGGTCTATAGTTCTTTGCTTGAGATCTGTCCCCTCCTTTATATATAGGGACAATGTTTGCTCTTTTCAAGATGCTCGGTATTTCCCCAGTGTCTAGGGATCTTCTCCATATCCAGTATAAAGGTGTAGCTATTTCATTTTTACAGTTTTTAATCAATAATGCATTCCAATTGTCCGGACCTGCAGCTGAATGTAGCTTCATTTGTCCTATAGCTCTCGCTACATCTTCTGGTGTAAACTCAAAGTCTGCTATATACTCTCCTTGCAATTCCTCTTCAAAGAATGTATGTAGTATGTAGAAATTGAAAAATATTTAATACACGCAACAGTAAAATACCCAATTAACAGAGTACAGATCAAGCTATACACGGTGCCCGGAGGGTTGGCTTTGAAGCAGCGAGAAAACGTGGATTTGGAGTCTTACCTAAAAGGTTATTAATTGGAATGCAAGAACATGCTTTGATGAATGGAAAATATAAAAAGAACGCCTTTGATTTCGAGAATTTCGACCTTTAAAATATAACTCTATACGTAAATGGCGTTGCATTGGGAGGGACTATGGATATGGACTACTCGTCAGACGCTGTGTTTCCCCTCTGCGCGAGAGCTTATAACAATGTGGCCCATACTGCCGGTGTCTGTGACGAGCTTGGGATTGGCGTAACGCAGAAAGAATTTATCGATCAATTTAACCTTTACCCATTTGATATTACCCCTGACTTATCTGCTGGTGTAAATACACACTTAAGTCCACAACAAAGTTGGAACATCTCAGTCAGATTGCAATTCGCCAACCCTATGCACGCGCCTATTAGTGTACTAGTATACCTCGAATCACAAGCTCTAATAGAAATTGACCGCTCCGGAACGTCGTCACAGACTTCTAAAATAGACGCGAATACACTCAGAGAGTAATGAAAAGTGACCGAGTCACACGCTCCAAACTTATCGGTGTGTTTGCGAAGAATGAAGAATGAAACATTGAAATTTCCCACTACGAGAGAGTGGTATAGTCTTATTGTCAACACAGACATTGCTGGTAGTGAGGGGATTCATTGTTTTGCAATCTATTTTAAAAAAAGGGAAAGAATGTCCTATTTCTATTCACTCGGTACTCAGCCCTGGAGTGACCCTGTGGTTGTACAATTTATCGAACAGCTGCATGTCCCTGAAATTGTCTGGAATCCTTACCGTTTCCAAGGATATTTTAGTAATACTTGTGGCCTGTACTGTCTTTCATTTCTCCTGCACATGTCACGTGGGAAGGGATTTATAAATTTTTAAAAATTATTCGATTTGTGCGACACTGAGATGAATGATGAGTTGGTATGCAGAAAGATAAAAAAAAGGTTCCGATTTGTGCGACACTGAGATGAATGATGAGTTGGTATGCAGACAGATAAAAAAAAGGTTCCCATTTGTACGCACTCGTTGTATTGTGTAAAATTTTACGTGTGTATATATGAGGGGTCGCGCGTCTTAAGGTACCTAAGCGCCACCACAGGCGAAAACGTGTTTTTGATGGATATCACTATTTTCACCCTTCCTCTATCGCGTAGTTTGGGTTATAATGACCTTACGACACTAGAAGTATGGTTGTTGAAAACCTTTTGAGGCGAACTACTTTTTTCACCTCTATCGCCAGCCAAAAGTTCACACAAAGTTCGGCATAATAAGAAAATAAAAACAATTAAAAAAAATATATGTAAAATATAAAATATGAAAATCTATTCCAAAACTCATCAACATCATTAGCATACTTAGAACTCTAATTCAGCCAAAAATGAACGTTCTAGCTCAATTAACAGAGATACTTTTGCCAGAATATTGCTGAACTTTGGAGGCGATTTCTGGCGAATTTTAATTTTGGCGCTTAGGTACCTTAAGACGCGGGACCCCTCATATAATTGTAATTATATTGTGTAAAATTTTTACGTTTATATATATATATATATATATATATATATATATATTTAATTATAACTGTAAAATGTCTCCATTAATGTTAATCTTATTTAATGGACGCTAGTTCTGTAAGCCGTATTGTATTAAAACATGCTTTCTACCATTTAATAAATTGAATGAAAATACAATGTGTTTCGTTCTTATCCACAAAAACACATTAGTTCCTTGATGACATGGCATTCGTGGACCGGATGTGAGCCAATAACTCGACCTCAGTATCCAAGTCACTGGGCTGGCTGCTCGTTAAACCCTCCAAATCGTCGTCAATGCTTTGTTTTTCACCAAAGTTGTCGCTAAAAGTAGTTATAACACGATCAAGTTCCGCATCGGTCCTTTAAGGAGAAATTAACATGATTAGTCCATACTTAATCTTTTTTAATTAAAGTTAAATTAAATTAAAGTTTAATTAAAATGTTACAATAAGAGAAAGCCCCCGATTAGGGTGCCCAGAAAATTATAATCACAAACCAGATATCCTGACAGTTTTCAAAAGCAAGATTAGCTGGATGTGCTACGCATCATCTGCCAGCACCGGGTAATCGTAAAAGTTTTTAATAATTCTAAAGTCCTACCTGTAGAACTTTCTATAAATTTATCAGTAACAAGCGTGTAATAAAAATTCCACTTTCAATTAATAAATTTCAGTCTAAATGACGTTATCAGGAAGGAAGACTAGCTGGGTGTGCTACGCATCGTCGGCCTCCCCTGGGACCTCGACCCCTGGGAAGATATCCTTTCACTTCTTTTTATTATTTTTTATAAATTATAACACTTGCACTGAATGAAGCGATATAAATATACATAGCCCGGCCTTCCGCTTAAATCGCAAACTAGCTTTTCAAAACGCGTTTATTATGGCTTTTTATAAATTTCACAAATGAAAATAATTACCATTTCAACGTCGTCTTCAACGGTAAATTCTCTCTCTTCATCATAAATTTCTGCAATAGTTTGCGTTGAAAGTAGGGTGTTCCGGTCAGTTGATCGGAAAAGGTGGAATGTAGTCCCTGCATAGAAATCCCCTTCTTCAAATAATTCCGGGGAGATGAAAAGCTGCTGTGATTGTCTGATGGCGATATCTGTGCTCACTCTTTGATAAATACAGCTGTTGTGGATTCCATATGAAAACGCTCCCTTTTATAGACAGCGGCCTAATTGTAAACACCCACAATACCCGAATCGCGAGTTTCCTATTGGCCGTCAGTGAAATTTGGGTCGGGCATGACGTGTAAATACGACCACCCGCCAACCACAGGTCCTGGGCCGATCTCATGCGCTGCCCACTGTACTGTAATTGGCCGATCTGTGAATTCTGAGACGTGTCAAATATATCTTCCCCACTGCATAGATTTCTTCCAGAATCGTTCAGCGAGAGAGAGAGAGATAGAGATAGAGAGAGATGGAGAGAGGGATAGAGATAGAGAGAAGTTCTGTTTGGAAAATAAACAATATTATTTTATCAATTGTTTTAGTATCATCATCTATATATATATATATATATATATATATATATATATATATATATATATATATATATGTATGTGTGTGTGTGTGTGTGTGTGTGTGTATGTGTGTGTGTGTTTAGCGATTTTAGAGTTGTCTAAAACTGAAAATAATTTAGAGAGATGTAGAGAGAGATAAAGAGAGAGAGGGATGAGGAGAGATGGAGAGAGAGATAGAGACTCCCTAAAACTGGAAAATAATTTTGAAAAATTAACAGAGATGAGAGAGGGGGCTAAGCATTAGCCCCTCATAAAGTTTATGGTGTAGAGAACGTCTTTTTTAAGGCCTTATTTGTGACATAAATATTTATGAGGGGATTAGCGACATTGGAAATTAAAATTGGAAATCTGGGCAAGTCGCATCGGTTTAAAGCTTATGAGGGAATAGAAATAAAATTCCGTGAACAAGCTTAAGATATGCGTTTTAAGATTTTAATTCAGATATTATCTAGCGCCTTTCAAATAGGTCATCCCGTGTTTTAAATTTTATTTTTTTAATGGATAAAGCTTTAATAGGTATGTGTGTGTATATATATACACATTAACATAACCTTATTAGTTCACGCATGACGAGAATAATACAGTTTCCCATTCCGCACTTTTCAGAACGTATATCGAAGCGTATTTAAGGCAAAAATAACAGATGGTAAACTTCTGTTTTATTGCCTCAACTTTGTGTTTCCTTTTCCTTGTGGTTGTTTGCTTATATATATATATATATATATATATATATATATATATAGCGGCTTTTAAAATCCTGTAAGTTAATTTTTTAAAAATTAACAGAGATGGGTAGGGCCTGCGACGCATTAACCCTCAAAGTTTATGGTGTCGAGAGAATACAAATAAAATTCTATCGAAGAGAAGATCCGAGTTTATTCATTGAGATTTTAAAATCGATAATATCTAGCGCTTTCCGTCAAACTGGCACTACGTTAAAACTCCGCTGGTAGAACAGGTGTTTCAAATAGATCATCCCGTCTTTTAAATTTTATTTTTTAATGGATAAAACGCATGACGAGAATAATAGTTTATAATATAATTGTGTGTGTATATATATATATATATATATATATATGTATGTATATCTTTATTTTTTCTGCACTAACGTGTTGATGATTATACTCCATCGTTTTGTATATTATTATTTTTTATTTTCAATATATTTAATTATTTAATATAACTATATATATATATATATATATATATATATATATATATATATATACTTCTCCTCTACTATTATATTGATGGTTATACTCCTTCGTTTGGCATATTATTATTTTTAAATTTTTTATTATATATATATTCCTCGTTCGTATTTCTTATACTATTATTATTTTTTATTTTATTTTTTGATCATATATACTCCATCGTTTGTATAGGATTGTATATTTATTTTCTATATATTTCGTGAAATTGATTCCAATAATTCGTCTAAATAAACAAAATGGTGTAATGGCGTTTTATTTAGTTCGTTTGGTTGTTTATATAAACGATATTAAAGAATAACTGGGGAGATGGGAATATAAACAATGCACCTTCAATAAACATATACCAGGTGGATGCCTTCTAACCAGACTGACGGATGTACACACACACACACACACACACGTGTGTGTGTGTGAAATAATGTTTCGCTGATTGTAAAATACGTGATGAATAACAATTCGTACTTGCTATTGTCTCTCTTCACATGAAGGCCAAGTTGGTGGCCACGCCTCTAGGCATGGTTTGGTGGAAAACGACAGAGGGAATTGTTTTTGTTTATATAATTGGTGTGTGTGCACTTTTTGACACGAGATATACAATGTGTCAGCTGGCTGCTTAAGCCAACTGGCTTCTACGCTAACTGGCGTATTTTGAGTTCTAAGTGAAGTGTTGCTACCATGATCTCTCATTGAGCTTCTGCCTCTTGTGGAAGCTAGATGGTCTCTTCCTCTCTCTCTCTCTCTCTCTTAGGTTAGGTATGCCTCTTTCGGGAGTGAGGCTGCCCCACCTGCTCCACTTTTTTTGGGCACCCTTGGGTTGGCACTGCGGGGGCTGGCTTGCAACAATGTGGGAGGGGGTTGGCACTGGCACTCATTGATCAACATTGCATCATTGCATTGCACTCTCTCCTTTTGCGGTCATACTACTGTACTAATAAGATAGGTTTGATAATCAAAGGACTGTATATAATGTATGACTGTATATGACTACACTTGTACAGTATCATCTATAGGTCTAACGCAACTATTAAAGCATAGCAAAAATCTAATTAGTAACAAAGCTTCCCACATACTGAAATAGTAAGACATCCCAAAAAGCAACATTTCTGAGACTGTTCTACCATCTGGCCGAAAGCAGTGAAGGGGAACAGTCTCGTCTTCTCCCGTCCCTACCCCCCAAAATTTTTATTTTTTTCCTGTCACATTTTTCCCCGTTTTGAAAGAGAATACCAAAAAGAAATAACGTAGTGCCAATGAAATTACAGAAAAACAGGCATATATGAACGTAACTATTATGTGTTTTGTAGTAAGCTCCATTGTATAAAAAACACATTCCATAAAATAAAATAAAAAATAATGATAGTGTACTGTAAACAGTAAAATAATTTTTTTAGAAGTATTTCTCATTCACTGCCTGAATTTTTTCTCACCTATCAGCGCCTAACACTGGGAAACGCTGCCTTATAACTTTGCAGTATAGACTGCACCATAGAATTAAGATTTTCAGGCTGATTCAATAGGCTGATGCCTCATGCATATTATTTTGTTTTATATATTACATTCGGGTAGCGAAACAATGTAGATCTGCACAATGTTGACAGGCATAATAGGGTTGGTCGAATTAATACATTTTAGTATTTTGATTAGCCTGTAGGCCTAGAAGTTGTGGTTTGATATAGGAAACAAACTCTAAACATTTTATTGATCTTAGACAATATCTTCCACTGTCCCAAGCGAGAGAAGGAATAGCAATTTCCTTATTTTTAGCTATTTTCATAAAAAAAAAATTAATTTAGGATTTTTTATTGGCTTGTGTTCATAAAAGATGCGTTTTTATGAGGAAAACACTGTAAATAGCTTACGGACATCAGAAAATATCTTCCACTGTCTTAAACGAGTGAAAATTAGAAATTTCCATATTTTTTATTATTTTCGTCTGGAAATGGATTTTGGAATTTTGATTGGCTCGTTGCCGTAAAAGATGCATACTATTAATGATGATAAAAAAAAATTACTGGCCACAGAACAGTCTATTTTATTTATAAAAATATAAATGCAACTCTCAGCTGATAAGTAATTTGAATTTCTTATCACCCAGAACTCACCACGAGGAGGTGGTTGCATGTCGAGTTCCGCCCATGCCCGCCCATCCACCCAACCATGCAAAGCATTTTCCGCGCGTGTTATGTTTCCACGCTGATCATTGTTCACTAAGTTTACACCTGATAATCTTTCTTTGAGTCTAATACCCCCATTAGTTTTGGGGATTTCAACTTAGTCCTAATGAAACCATCTCTCCGTAACTCACCACACACAGATAATGATGCTTCAGTTACAACTTAACGCATCTCTCCACAGCTTGCGTATTACACGGCATTTTCCCCATCTCAAACGTGGAAGGGAGTGTTGCTACGTTCTTGGTGTAACACTGGACATCGTTATCATCCCATATTTTTGTAAGTGGAGGTTCTGTTATCTCAATTGCCTCGCAATCTATGTGAGAGGTGGAATCCTGAACTGCCTGATTGTAGGTAGGTTCCCTTCTTTCTGCTGTAAACGTGCTGTTAGAATTCTTCTGAGAACAAGTTCTCGAATTCGACTTTGTACATTTGTTCCCCCCAACTTTTGAACTGAGGGGGATAATATAGGTTTTCTACCCCCCCCCCCCCTAACTTTTGATCTAAGTTAGCTTACGTGGAGGAAAATATTTAGTTCTTGAAATAATCTATGATTAGTAAATCTTTAATTATATTAGTCCTATTAGTATGCTGGAAAGTATTACTGATTCAGTACTAATACTGCAGTGATAGATACTTTAATGAGACATCTAGTTATTTTTTACTTTAATTATTGCATATATTGTTTTCTTTTAATGTTAAGTATATACTTGATATACATAAGGTAGTTGTGAAAATGCTCCTTTGATTTTCCTATTACTATCATAAATATAGATCATTCTCTAAATCATAGTATTTTAAGCGCATCATTTTGGTCTTAAACACATTACCTACAGGATAGCAGCACAGAAATTCATCGCAGGATTTTTCATCATTATAGTTGTTCCCCCTCCAATTTTTGGAAGCTAGTTACGCTCTTGTGGACAATGGCATCATATACAATCTGCTTCTCCTTTACCTGCATGTAGCGGGAGCATTTTACCAATTTGAAATAAGTGCCGTGTTCCATTACAGCACGATGGTGAAGTCTTGATGCTGAACTACACCGGTGCGTAAACTCTTATCACTTAAATTGCCAAAGTGCATAGTTCATCTGAAGGATTACTTGTACTCACATATGATCTAAGAATTCGATTTGCAGTTGTAAGCCATCCAGAATGTGACATAGGTCCAGGATTACGTTGTGCTAGATCTATTGGATACTCTCCTGAGGATACTGCTTGACACATCTCGAAGGTGTACTTTTGGTCCTTGCTCAAAGCTTTAATATTGTCGATTATTGGCAAAGGCTCTTGAACTTCGATATGCTCAAACTGTGAAATAGGGTTAAGTTCGCATTTAGCGTTTGGACCATGTGTCACACCATCAATTTGTAATAGATGTCGTAATGGTAACTCATTATTATGCAATAAGCAAATAATCCACTGGAGAGGACGACCTAAGAGCAGTTCAAACAAGCCAATCACTCCACCTTTGAAACGGGTATTGACATTAGTATGATACTATCGCATTCTATTACTGCAATAGAATCCTTTGGAAAATCTTTCCCTTGTAGGCACTCCATGATGCCGGCTTCTATTAGTATTACATATGCTGTTCCTGATGAAACAGTAATATGAGCAAGGTATTTCGATCTTGGTTCTAAGTTTAGAGTTTCAAGGCTCATTTGGGCTTCATAGACAATGCTTTATGACTGATTCATAAGTCGGTAAACTATTATGAGACATATGACAAGGGTTCCCAAATATAGGACACTTGGATTGTCTGTAATTTGAGCCATTTTTAGTCAATTATTTCGCATTATTATTCATGAATAATAATTTCTATGCAAACAAAGAATCAATTAGAATGCTATAAAAGACAACCAAAGAGAAATAATAATAAGAGAGCATGCTACACCACACAGCTGAGAACAACCACATTCCACGGATCTTCCGGTAATACTGACAAAGCGTGAGGGCCAGCTGTAGCTGGAAACTGAGAATTTTATTTATGTCGTAATGCTAAGAATTCGTATGACCTTGAAGTACTACTTTGCGGTTAGTCACGTGTCGATGTACACAGCTTGATCTTCTCCTTAGCAATTAGAAGGGCAAATCACCGTCTCAGATAGACATTAGACGATTATGTGTCAAGAGGAAAGTGCTCGTAAAATAACTTCAAATACAGATAGAGTGGATGAAACTAGCTAGAAATAGTGCAAGGCTAATTGTCACTAGCTTTGGGATGTGGAAGATATTGCCTGATGCCACACAAGAATTTTATACAATGTTTTACTCATCAGTACAAAACTTTTACAAAAAGAAGCCAATCAATATTTTAAAATTCATCAAATGACGAAAATAGCTAAAAAATAGGAAATTGGCCAATTTTTCATTCGTCTGGGGCAGTGGAAGATATTATCTGAGGCCAGTAGTATTTTTACAGTGTGTTCCTCATCAACATGCAAATTTTACAAGAAGCTAATCAAAATTTATTTTTTTGGATGAAAATAGCCAAAATAAGGAATTTTCTCATTTTTAGCTTGTTTGGGGCAGTGGAAGATGTGCACGGAGAAAGCAAATTTTTTTTGTCTTTCTCATATCCATACGGAACTTATGCGACACAAGGCAAATCCTAATTCGAAAAACAAATTCCCAGAGGTACAAATTCGACCCACCCTATTGCATGATGTCGATACTAAAAAGTTAGTTAAACTTAGGTCAGGTTAGGATAAGCTGGGGCGTTACATGAACAAAATCGAATTTCAAAATGTTGACCTAACCTAACTGTGTATATTGTAATCTAACAGACGGAACCTCTGAGGACACAACGTATGTTATTCATGTCGGTACTAATAACGTTTTAAATTCTAGATTGGAAGAACTGCTGGCTAGTTATAGGAACTTACTAGAGCGACAAAAGGAAAAAACTAATCACATCGTTTTACTAGGTATACTTCTAGAATTATCCAATGTAACGAGTTTTAAAACAAGGCGACCTACATTAACAATAACCTAAAGTCTCTTTGACAAGAGGAAGGAGTGCATTTTGCAAATTTTTGGAACAGTTTCTATGGCAGGAGGGACTTGGTCCTCGGAGATGGACTTCATCTTAATGACGATGGAGCTGCGCGTTTAGGAAGACTATTTCATAATACTGTCTCTTCTTTTCAGGCTGCCGCAACCCGAACGGTCTCAGCGTAAATGCCACAAATTTCCCCTGCGCTCGCGAAGGTGTCGCAATTACAAACAATTTGAAGGTTCTCTCCTTAAATGCTCGTAGCCTACGAAATAAAAGAAACGAATTTTTTTCTTTAATTGCTTGCAAAGACTATGATTTAATTGCGATAAATGAATCGTTGCTTAGCACTGAAACACGTGACTTTGTAGGGGAGTATCAAATTAGAGGTAATAGACTTTTTGTCAAAAACAGAATAGGTAGGCGAGGAGGTGTTATGTTGTATATCAAAGATAATATTGCGAACGTTATAGAATTAAAGCACAGAATTCCAGAACCGATAGATTCGACTATAGCAAAACTTGATGTTGGCGTTATATATAGGTCCTCTAATCAAACAGCTGATACGGACGAAATGTTATATCGTGAACGAAAGAGAATAATAAGTAGTGAGCAGGCATTAATTATGAGTGACTTTAATTGCGCTAACGTGAATTACGATACAATGCAGGGAGACGCGGAAGGTAATCGTTTAGTTAATTTTCTCGAGGATAGATTTTTATTCAAAAGGTTGGGGAACCTGCGAGGTTGGACAGTATTTTAGATTTAGTAATAACTACAGATGATAGGCTAATCACTGATCTTCAAGTAATAGACCCGTTAAGCAACAGTGTTCACAATATGGTAGAGTTTGTCCTCTCAGTAAGTCACTCGAAACCAGCTAACTCGACTAAAATTCCTAATTTCTAGTACGCAGACTTTTGAAAATTTCGAAATGAGTTGTCACACGTCAATTGGGAAAACGAAATGGGGATCTCCAGCGAAAAAATAATGTGGGAATCGTTTGAAACAGTATTTAGAACTATAAATGAGGAATGTGCACCGTACAAGATTAAGCGTGCGAAAGTAAATAACAAGCCCTTGTGGTTTACTTCTAGAGTAGGGGATATTATAAAGAGTAGAGATAGGGCTTATAGGCTACATAAGTGCGATAAAGACAATTTGTGGTTACGAAACAACTGCATATTTCTAAGGCGTGAAGCGAAAAGCGTAATAGAAAAGTCCAAGCGCGATTTTGAAATTTCCAAAGCTCGTGACGGCAAAAAATAACCCAAGCTATTTTTTCAATACGTCAACAATAGGAATCCAGTAAAGAGTGTCTTGGGGCCGTTAAAAAATTCTGACGGAGAGCTAGTTCCTGAAAACAAGCAAATGGCTACCCTGCTAAACGAATGTTTTACATCAGTTTTTACAATAGAAGATGTAACGAATATCCCTACGGTCATAAACATAATACCTTTTGATAATGGCAATACTTTAGATAATATTGTGGTTAATGAAAGGAAGTTAATGCACTATATTGGTAAAATGAAAATGCTTAACTCAAAAGGGCCGGATTCCATATATCCCATAGAACTAAAAGAATTAAAGCATTGTTGTGGCGCTAACAAAGATGTTTAATGCGTCTATTTCTGAGGGGTGCGTACCAGATAATTTAAAGTTAGCAAATGTAACACCTATTTTTAAGAAAGGCGATAAAGGTGCAGCGAGAAATTATAGGCCAAGCAGTTTAACGTCTGTTGTAGGTAAGCTACTGGAATCAATAATTAGGGATCGTATAGTCGAACACTTAGAATTGAATAACTTGATTAGAAATACGCAGCACGGTTTTAGGTGAAACAAATCTTGCTTAATTAATCTTTTAGAACTTTTCCAAAGCGTGGTTGAAGTTTACGATAGTCATCGGGTGGTAGATGTAGTGAATTTAGGTTTTCAAAAAGTATTTGACTCGCGTCCAGCCACTGTTACCGAATCTGCCTTGTACTAGATCCTGTGGAACCATTAATTCCGCTTCGGGTCTTGAGGTTATTATATGAGTTCAAACAATGACGAAAACTATTTTGTGAGTTCAATGGTAAAAACTAGGGTACTGTTTAGGAATAAAATAGAAAAATTCAGGTACTTTACTACAAAAAATACAAAATATGCTGAAACACAGCCCTCTGAGAACTACCCTGATAACACAGTACCCAATAACCAGAGATGAATCACATGAACGTCACAGAATTCGCCACATGATATGAAAGTACCAATATGTATATAATGAACAGAGGTGAATTAAATCAAAGAAATAAATGCAGAGATGACATATATCAACATTACTGAGTCTGTGAAAAACTATATAGAGCATTGGGTTGATTGCCTGTTACCCTCATCCGTTGGAAATGTCCAGCAGATTTCAGTGGAGAGTGAACGACAAAAGCCCTATATATTTTCGTTAGAGTTATGAATATGTAGGTCTTTAAAGGACCTCTTTATATTTAATTGTTTATGTAATTTTAGCGTCGGGATTTTAGACCCTAGAATGAAAATGAAATTGCCTCACCTTAATTTTGATGGATCTTAGTTTGCTTCGATGTTGGGCGTTACGATCTTTTTCGGTGTAGGGCCGCCACGATGGAGTTACGCAATGAGTTAGTCTTGTTATAAATATGGGCTGTCACAATATAGACACTGCTGGGGATAGGCCTATCCTTAT